>JACDRP010000128.1:0-131641 GCA_013841185.1 Hycleus phaleratus
CTTAGTTCTAGGTTGTTTTCATACATGGCGCCCAAGAGATTTAGTTCCCAAATTTTCATTTATATGACGTCGCTGGGGTACTGCAATTGACAATCGTTGGCGCTGTATACGGTACCAGCCATCTTTTCTTGCGGTTGGTACAACTGTTGATCAATTGCAACGTCATTTCAACAAAATTGTTGCAATTGCAAAAATTGCTTGTGATTAATCGATTGTGAAAATGAATTGGCATCAAGGTAGTATAGCAGAGGCTGTTGTGCAAGCCAAAACACTGGGTGCAATTTTTGTTGTTTATGTTGAAGGTTTGAAAAGTGTTCATCCTTTAAACACGTCTTCATCTTTAGTATTTGTTTTAGGTAAAGATGAGAAATCTGCACATGTAACACGACTAATAGACGATGAGCAAATCGTTGAGAAATTGAATGCAAACAATCCGTTTGTTGCGATTAAATTGCAAGCCAATACATTGCCACATCAACAATTTTGTGAAATTTGTAAGTTGATGCGAACGGGAATCGCACAATATGCACCTGTACAGTTGGGCAGTTGCATGTTTAATTCCTGCATGATTGATTTACACTAGTAGTTTGAAGCTACGACCTTGAACCATTGACGTATCAATAAAGGTGCATGTTTCAGACAAGCAAACACCAATTCCATCCATCTATTTTATTGGTAAACAAGGAACACCATTGGAAATTGTTGAAGATTGTTGTGATGTTGAGCATTTATCTAAAATTATTGATGGTGTCGTCCAAAAAGCTGGCCTGACTTGCGTGGAAATTGAGAAAAATGCCATCAAGAAGAGTGAACAAGTACCAGAAGCAACACCATCATGTCCATCGACCAGCAGTAGAAATGATGATGGAAAACAACAACTGGAGGAAATTCAACAAGTCGATCAGAAAGTTGAACGTGCCAAACAATTGATTGGAATGAAACGTGAAGAAAAACAACGACAACAACAAGAGGTACCGTAATGAAGCAAACATTTGCCATCATGTTTAAATGAATATAAAATTGAAACAAGTACAATTTTGTATTTGTTGCCATCGAATCAAATTCGTTCCATTATTGAATGTTGATTGCAAAAAATTCAATTTTATATTCATCTAACCAGAGGTGTGTTGTTGTAAACCAAATTTGAAATTGGACAATTGATTTCAAGGAGGAGCGTTTAAAAGAAGTTGAACGTCGTAAATTGGGTAAAAATTTGGCTGAATTGAAACGTTGGCAAAACGAACAGGAATTGAAACAATTGCATGAGCAACGTGAACGTGAGAAACGTGCAAATCATGAGGCACGTCAGCGTATTTTGCAACAAATTGCTCAAGATAAAGCTGAACGTAAATCGAAATTTACAAATGATGCAATGTCATCATCACCACCACCACCATCAACAATTCAAACAAAATCCACGATCAATTCAAATATTGTACGTTTACAATTCCGTATACCGGATGGTAAATCGATGATACAAGACTTTCAAATTGATAATACATTACATGATGTCCATGAATTTATCCAACACAATATTAAATTACCATTTAATAAATATATTTTATCAACAACATTTCCAAAAAGGCAATTCACAAATATTGATGATGACAAGAATTTGTTGGAATTGGAGTTGGCACCAAGTGCAGTCTTATTAATTCTGCCAATTGGTAATAACGGTAACAATAGTAATACGAATGGACCAATAACGGCAATTCGTAACCTAGATTTGAACAATTTTTTCTGGTCGTTGCTTCTGCCTTTTATTAATATTTTCAACTATTTGAAAAATTTGATTTTCACTAGTGGCAATAATGATGATGATAATGCTGAATCAAATAATAAAAGAAAAACAACAGATGATCATTCAAATAGGTTAATTTTAATTTTTACAATTGATTAAATGTGTATTCATCACGTACAGCCTGCATTTACGAATTATGCTCAATTGATTCGTTTGTTTTGTAGATTTGAATCGAAACGAAGTGGAAATGGTCGTGGTGCTGGTAGTAGGAATGAATCGAGTACAATAATCCAACGTCAAGGTAATGTTCATCGTTTATCAAATCGTAATGACAGTGATGATGATGAGAATAATACATGGAATGGGAATTCAACACAACAAATGTAAAATTTTGATTCCTTGTAAATGATTCCGACGTGTGTAAATATCAGTTGTAGTTTAATTACTTGCATGTAACTGCTATACCAATTTTCACATGAATTATTTTCTTAAAACTAGAGCAGATTTTCCTTTATAAAATTTTACAGTAGTTGTGGTTAATTGTGTGGTTTAAAATTTGTGATTCTTGAATAAAAAAGATTATCACTAGTACAAAAATTGGAAAATTTTGTCCATCATGTTGTATTTCTATCAAGTCATTTAATTGTTGATGTTATCGATGATAGACATTTTAATGATTAAAAACAAAGGATCGATAATCAACAATATTTCAAGGATGAAAATGATGAGAATTCAACCAACAAAATTCCAAATTGATTTTTAATTTTTTGTGAATCCAGGCACAGATAAAATTCATTTGTGGGACTATAAATAGCTTAAATAGTAACTCTACGGCAATTTCCAACTCAATCTACATTTATATACATACATGTTATAATAATAAAACAGATAAAATAGAATTAGGCATTAAATTAAAAATAATCGTTAAAAGTAATCTAATTAATCATCACTGAATTTGGGAAACAACGGAAATTTTCAAATAAAAACATTAAACATACGTACACACTGAACGGTATTATACAAAAGTGTCGATACACAATGCAGTCGCGTTTTTCATTTCTGTTTGTTTCTAATTGTGTGATTCCTGAAAAAAAAAAAACCTGTTTTAAAATATCAAGTTTTTTTACAGGCGGAAATAATCATCATTTTAAAAAAAATTCATCTCCAATATTACATTCTTTTCTTAAAAAAATATTTGTCTCATTAAAATATTCATTTTTGTTGCATCTATCTTTGTTTCTTTCATATTTTTTTGTAATCATTTTTACATAAACGGCGGTAGAATTTCCAACAATGTAAGAGGCTAGAGCGGCATCAAGAGAGACTAAACAAAGGAAAATTTCAAATTACTAATCATCTAGAACCTAACCAGTCTTAACGATCATGCATGTTGCACTTGTTTCATCTTCTAAATCGTTTGTTCGTTTTTAATCAAATTTTAATACCTACAATTTCAAAACTTTTGATATGGTACAAATTATTAGAAACTGTAAATAAATTTACAATCTGATATTTTATTCTCGTCAAAACTATTCGCGAATTTCAAGTGCACAAATATTTACAATAATTACAACTTCAATTGTAGCTCGTTTTCTTTTTTTTTTTTAAATTATTTTCTGTTAATAATAAGAGGGACTCTTTTGACTAATAAAAAAATTAAGTACCTGTGCTCAAATTGCCATTTTAAACCGTCTAAAATGTTTGTTTGTTGGGTGGCTTTACGGTTGTTTCTCTTTAACGAATAATCTCAAAAGAGCCCTTCATTTATTAACAACAAATCAGATAAAATGCGCCAGTTAAAATTGATTTTAGAATCTTATCAACGCCTCTCTTGGAAAATATTTACATCAAATAATTTTAGAATTTTTAAAATCAAAATTGACCATTGTAAAATCGTTAATTGGCGAAAATTGACTTAATCAACTAATTACAAATAAGCATTATAAATAATAAAGCTCTAGTTGAATTACATCGATAAATAATTCACTTTTTATAACTAACAAAATAAAGTCCACTCTTATCATTCACAGGATCAAAGAAAAGAACAAAAAATTAGGAGAATTGCTTTGAAAGTATTCAAAACAAAAAATAAAACTAGTCTTTAATCAACGTTGTCTTGAAATATTAGGCGCACATAACCCGGTGAACCAGATAATGGCGATGCACAGAAAGGACAAACAGCATGAAAGCCATTTGTACCATGTGGAATTGCCACATTCGCCCAATATCTAAAACAAATTTCCATTTATTATGAAAAAAGGCAATTGTAATACAAAAAAAAAAAAAAAAACTTACTTTACAGTTTTTTCAGTAGCCATATGCCCACATGGATTGAAAGCAAATGTAGGTGGACCAGAATCAACATAAAATGCTGGTTCAAGTCCCATAAAGACTTTAACAACAGGACCCAACTAGAAAATTAAAAAAAAAAAAACAAAATATAAAGAAAAACAACAGGAAGACAAATATCTTCTTACTTCTAAACAAATCGGACACTTTCTGGCATCCGAATCTTTATCTTGGCCCCAATCATGCAGACCTTGTACATGACCACAATTCAAGTAAACATACGGCTGCTGTAGATTATCGTTTGGTGTTACTTTTCTTGGAATGACTAAAGTATTTAAACCAACAGGACATTGTGGCCGGCCGGCATTAATTTCGTCAATTTCACGTTCCAAATCTCGTTTACTCTACAATAAATTCAACAAATTTCATTTGAGAAGTTTAAAAAATAAATAGATTAAATTACCGGTGATTTTGCCAAGCCTTCAGCTGACCGCCACAATAATGTGGCCCCACAGAGATCAATTAATGTACCATCTTGTAAAATATTCGTTTCGTTTTCTACCTGCAAAATTCATACCATAAAAAATAATTAACAAAAAAAAAAAAAAAAACAGTGTCTCCAAAAAGGAATTCAATTAAAACCAACCACTTGTCCTTTTTGTTGAGCTGATCTGGATTCACGTAATGAAAATACACCACCACCAACGGATGTTTCTAGCCAATAACCACATTTAGCATCGCCACCACAAAAATTACCACGTGGATGCATAATTAAAACACCATTTGTTGTTAAACCATCAATGTCACGACCGTTTTCTTGCCATTTTGTTGCCTTCTCCTAAATTTCAATTATTAATTAATTAACTATATTGATGATTTTTATAGTAATTACCCCAAGGAAAATATTCTTCGATGTATCAAAACCAGCTGCATAAATTCTAGCAATTTTAGGATTTTTTCTATCACATAAAATTCTACAAGCAAAACGCGATATTGTACTTTGTGTTACACGAACATCACCAGTTTTATCACCAGGTATTGTATCCATTACAACAAAATCAATTGGTGATTCAGATGAACGACCAATCTACAATTAAAATAATTATTATTATTAGTTTTTTATTTAAAACAAATCACTATAATAAAATACTTGAAACATATCAGTATCTTCATCACTTGTATACTCAACAATAACAGCATGATTTCTTGATAAAGTATAAGAAATTGAATGTTGTGTAGCATCTAAGATTGCTTCAGATGAATGTGGTGTCTTAACGACATAATGTCTTGAACGTTTCACACCATTTGCTTGTGGCCTTTTATATAAAACGAATTTACTACGTTTTCTACCCCTATCACCTTGTGGCAGAAAACCATTATATCTAATCAAATCACATAAGAAATGATAAAATTAATACAACAAAAAATTTTGGTAGACTTATTACCCTAAAATCACTAGTTCTCCATATTTTACTTGCTGTTTTGGTTTATCTGAATTGGCACTTTCTTGTTCTTCTAAAATTGGAGACTCGGTGCCATCCGATCTACAACAACAATAAATAAATACATCAATTATCTTTCCAACTACAGAAAACAATACAATGAAATTTTTTTAATTGAAATTACATTCTTCTCTTAAAAAAAAAAAAAAAACATGTCACAAAGAAAAACATTAAAACCAATCCTTCTATGACCCAATTTTCAGGGATGTAATATGTATATCTATGTTTTATTTAGTCTACTACTGTAAAAGTTGATTCTTCAATTATTCATCATGTTTTGTTGGTTTTACAGATATTATGTATACCCATCGAAAATATGATTGATGTTCTAAATAATGTTAAATTACCCTATTTAAAAAAAGAAAACAAAGAAAAATGAAAATTCTTACTATAAAAGCATAAAATTTTTCCAATCTATAGTAATTACTTTCACTTTCATCGTCTTTTCTTTAGAATTTCTTCATAAATTGGGCAACAAATTGGTGGTAATTAAGAAGCAAAAAACCTTTAACAATATTATGCCGACTTAGTCATTCAGGAAATAGAAACATTTAAAGAAATCTGTAATATTTTAAAGAAAACGCCAACACATAATTGGCAAAATTGTATATTTGATAGATATTATTCATGGCATTAACTGTACAAATAATTATAAATTCAAGTTATTGTCCAATTTTACTGTAATTTTTATTTCCTTGAAATATAAACGATTTCATTGTTGTATACGATAACAACAAAACAAAATTAAAACAATAAAATTGTCTGTGTGTAAAACGACTAAAGACATATGAAACACTTGGAAAATAAAACCGTGAAGCCTTTGCAATTACACCGGATACACTTTCAATTCCATTGGACCATAATACAATATTGTGTACAGAGTGGTGTACAACGCTATTTCAGCACCCAATAGTCTATGATTTTGGGAACGTAGGTCAGGTTCTTGTTTCAACTTTATAATCTACATTACCGACATGCTCCTGTTTCAATAACTTGCCGGTAATGCAGATTTACAGAGTTGAAATAAGAAGCTGACCTACGTTCACAAAGTCAGGCTAATGCGACCTTAAATAGCGTTGTACACCCTGTATGTACCTATACAATAACAAACATTTTTCTACTACATTATCGCAACTAACATTACATACTACACGTTTCTACTTACATGTGTATGTTTAGATAAAAGGAGATCATCTTGCTTACACCAGTACATAGACAAAGTATAACAATAATAATGAAAAATACAATATAAGTACACGTTGTGAAACACAAGTTGACAACAATTTATCTGATTTCTTCACCACAAAAACTAATACTGAAGCTTTGTTTTTGCACCAATTAATTTCCAAGTAGACGAATTGAAAATTATTATTTTTATTGTTGTTATTAGAGAAAATTCTACATATTTTATCCATCCATTCTATACATAAATTTCATACGTTGGTGTTATTTAACAACAAAACTTAGGTCAAATACAGATAGACGGTTATCGACCTTTTCTTATAATGTTAATAGACCATAAATAGGACGCTGTTAGTATAACAAGAGCACCACATAATATTCTACATATTTATACAGTAAATGCAGACTATTAAAAATCTAAAATTTTATAAGAAATTGACCAAGAAACGAGTGAGAGAATCTCTATAACGATAATCACTACATTTTAACAACAATAACAACAAAGAATTAAACAAACAACAAAATTCAATATCAAAAATAACTAATCTCAAATAAAACTAAATATAGTAACAAAAAAATGAAGATAATCTCCTAATTTACTAATTTACTAATAAAA
This sequence comes from Hycleus phaleratus, assembly GCA_013841185.1. Taxonomy (NCBI): domain Eukaryota; kingdom Metazoa; phylum Arthropoda; class Insecta; order Coleoptera; family Meloidae; genus Hycleus; species Hycleus phaleratus. The sequence continues at coordinate 7,331 of JACDRP010000128.1, forward strand.
GACAACCACCAAGCTATTAAAATAGCTTGTGTTTAACTTAAATAGTCCTAGCTCTTATAAGAAAATAAAATATGAACACTGCAGTTCACCTCTCGTTCAAAAAAATGCAGTCTGTTCCAGAATAAAATGAAAAAATACAATAAAAACAATCTCCTGGGTGGTTCCTATAAATTCACTCTGTATATATGAATAATTGATTAAATAGTATAATTACAGTATTTATTATATGAACAATTAAAAAGGGAGCAAAATTGGCCGTATTAGAATTTCGTCATTAATAAATAGTAGTGTTAACTGTAATTTATAAATGTATAGGAGTTGATAATAAGTCTTGCAAAATCAATAATTCAACAAAACAAAGTTCTCCTTGTACTGAATCCTTCTAAAAAAAAAAATACAACAATCATCCCCTTTTATCAAATCAATATGGTATTTTTTTTTAAGTGAAGAAAAAATCGGTAACATATAACAAGAAAGATTTATTCCCCATTTTAACAATAAAAAAAACTACGATAATTAATAATTTTTCAATTTATAATCGATATCCAAATGACTCAAGTAGAAAAGGTAAACATTTATATTGGTGATACACAGATTCATTTAGAACTTTCTTTTGATTACCAATATTATTTCCTTTATTAAAAAGGAAAAAAAAAACGGAACAGTTAGACATTTTAAACCGGTTCCAAAAACGAAGTGCCCGTTAGCGTTACAATTTTATCAGTCAAATAAATATTTAAAATTCAAATTCGAATTTTGCATAAACTATAAACCGTTTTATAAAAAGAAGAAAAAACAATAAATACAAGTCCGATTTGAAATTGTAGGGAATATTAAACCAAACAAACAATTATTTTCCTGTTGATTAACAATGAAAACAATCACAATTAAAACTTTAATGCTCTTTTTTTTTGTATTGCAAATCTGATAAACCAACCTTGATGTAAAAGAAAATAAATTCGAAAAGTAGTCTAAATAATTAACAAACCATATCATGGAACAACAAAAAAAAATTGTAAATTAATCAAAACTTTAGAAGGATTTCTATAATAAAACAAAATTCCATTGAAAATAATTGGGTGGGTTTATGAAAAACGTAATCATTAGGAAACAAACTAACAATAAAACAAACTGAAAAAAAAATAATAAAAGAATCGATGAAGAAACGAACTAAATAAATAAGCAATAACTTTATACCAACAATTATTTGAATTTCAGACAGTAGAATAGGTTTTCTTTTGCGATGGAAATTGGTAACTTTCAACAATTAATTATTTAAATTAACAAATAATAACAATTGAGAAGACAATTAATTATTAATGTAGTTTAAAATTGGAAGAAACTACTAAATACTTTCAAAACCAAATTGTAACAAATTATCATTTTTCCATAGATTAATAAATAAAGAGACTTCTATTTTAACAAATAGATTTTCTGTTTATTAATCAGGATGCCCAATTATAGCTAAACTTTCATCTAAATTAATACCGTTGGTTATTTTTTAATTACATTTGAATACAATCTCCTGAGGGAATATCTTCTTTTTTGGTTAAGAAATTACCAATTAACTGTTTTACTTTAATATTGCATGACACGATCGGAATATAAACGTTATCCAAATTACAATAGGAAGGACAAATTGGCATAGTTTGTAACCAAATTTGTAACAAAAATGATGTTTAATATTCTTTAAACAATGTAAAGAATGCAAAAGCGATAATAATAATTATTTTTGTATACGTTTCTTTCGATTTTTCTTCAAAATTTTTGGAATTATCTAAAATGTAGAAAAAATCGTTGATGTAATGCTTCCTAGAATTTTGACATTCTAAAATTTATGATTGTGAAAAAAAAATTGCAAATCATTTTTATATCTAACGATAGATCTAATCATACACAATTTAACGTTAACAATAAATAAATAATAGGGGGGTGGGTGTACAACATTTCTCTTATTGTTGATATGTGACGCTGTAGATTAGTTCGGCCACTTAACAAACGTCAAATTTAATAAATTATGAACCAATCTACGACACTATTTATAACAAAAATCATAGACAACTGTTTGTATGTATACAGTACACCCTGTATGTATACGTATTTTCAAATAAACATTATTGATCTTCCATATTTATCAATATCATTATCTGATAACAAAATTAACTTGCCATTTATCAATAATTAAAATATTAAAATCTTATTTGTTTTTAATTTTTCAATTGTCTGTAGTTTTGTTTTCCAAACAAAAGAAAATTATTGTAATTTTTCATTGCATACTGTTATTACATCAATTTTCTATTTAATTAACGAACTAATTTGTATTTTGCTTTATATCAAAGTTGAATTTGATGAATTAACAAAATCAATAACATCAACAAGAGACATTTTGTGATCGAGACGGGGACATAAATTCAAAAAATAAAACAAATCGAATTTATAAAACAAAAAAACCAGAATCGTCTTGTTCTGTTTTTGCACAATTAATACGAACCTTTTAACCATTTCGGTAGCCGTTTTAAACAGTTTGACGACGGTTTTCTCGATTGTCAAATTTCAAATAAGAAGGTGAATAACAACGTGGCTAAAATTGTTGTTTTATCGTCCAACACCGGCTAGTTTGTTGTTGTTGTTACAGTTTTTCGTTCAATCACCATCAACAAAACCACCATCACTACCATCATCACATTTATAGGTTTATAAAACATGATGCTATTGATAAAACAATTACGATGACTTATTCAAACTATCGGTTTATTTATTTTTTGATTCTTTTTTACCTATAACTGGACACCAAACGCTCGTTATACTTGGTAAAGTATCGATAATAATGAACAATAAAACAATGAAATTTTATCGAATTCTACCACAACACTCAACTTTAATATGCTTCGAATTGGTGGTAAAATGATAAAAACAAACAAAAATTGGGGTAAATTTTCTTAATAAACACTTTAAACAATACACGAAAACACTTTTTCTAAAACTTTCTATAACAATAATGGCGCTATCCAATGTCCGTCGGTGATTAAGATGATGCGCAATAGTGGGGTTAGGGGATGTAAATATTTTCTACACTGGCGACATCTTGTGTATATTCATTTGAACTAAAATACAATACTAGCGACCTCTAACGTTCAACATTAATGCGCCAAATTTGAAAACTTTACAGGAGAAAATCGTATTGAAATTATTAGAGAATTTCCAAAAAAACAACAAACTGATTAGAATGGGTGGTTCCAAAAAAGTAAAAAACCAAGAGAATTTGTGAACTACTATGAAAAATGAATGAATTAATAATAAATTGGAAGTATTTTACAAATAATTGTGGAAGTTCCAAAGATTTTCAACTTTGCTAATTTTACGTTAATTTCTTCTTTAATTGGAAGAAAATGAAAAGTATTGCAGACCATTTTTATATGTAAATTACAACAATAATTAGTGATAAAAGTGCAATTCTTACTAAGTAAAATTGCTGTAATTTTATCAATTGTAGATCGTATTTATTCACGTGCATAGAGAAAATAGATAATGAAATTTCCGAAAATTATTGTGCAATACTTACAATTTCCGTTTTTTGATGAGCATCCTGCGACAATCACCATCGAGAAAAGTCTCAATTTCACAACAAACTTTCAATACAATTTCTGTTGAGATTTTCTTTATAAATCTTTTCGAATTTCGGCAATCCATTGTTTAAATTTTCCACAAATATGTGCACTGTGACAATAACAAACTGCAGTAATCAATTCCAAATTCGACTCTAACAAGAAACAATCCATCTTCTTTTATATTCGTCTAATTTTAGACAAGTGCGGTGTTCGAACACGATTTTTTCCCCAACAATTGCGTCCTTTAAATTATCCAAAATGAGAATAACATGACGATTCTTGTAGATTTTTTTAATGAGAAACAAGAGAGAACAAGTGATTGGTGTAACATCAACAGAAACTAACAAAACCATTCGATTTTTAGGCTCTGGATGAGTCACCGTCTTGTTTTCCTCCAATTGATACGAAAAAACGAGTCGAAACTTGTCTCAAAAAGGCATTAATCTATTCGGTTTTATAACAAAATACTCTTCGTCTTTTGCAAATTGTCCACCTAAATTTCCATTATATAAACAAAAGTAGACGAAACAAATTATTTGCTACAATATTGATAATTTCCAAATTAGATAATATTCGAAAATTATTACCAAGAAAATCTTGAAAATTTAAACAACATATAATAACTCTAGAAACTTTCATCTGCATAGGTTGGTTATACTACAAAAAATTATTTTGGTGACAGTGATTAAATAACCAGACATAGCATGAAAATGCAACGTTGCCACTAGTACCAAATCTTGCGCTTTATTATTCCAATAAATTCAGATTCAAATAGTCCAAGAAATGATAAAAAATTGAGCGTTTTTAAAATAAAATTGTTAAATTGCTGTTCAAAGACGCGAATTGAATAAATTAACTTTATTAAAAATTTTCATTGATTTTGTAAACTTGGCAATGTAAACCTTTCAACAATATTAAAGTGTAACTGCGCATGTGTAGTATGTTATTAGTTACCAAACGGTTACTTCATTGTAACCAGAGATTCTAACCAAAGTTTATTTGCCGCCAATTTTTGTTGATTCGTTAAAAAAAATTTCCCAATTGTGAGAAATTTCCAATAGACGGAAAAAAAATGGAAGGTTTCGATGATGCTGGTGTATTCTTCAGTGATAATTTCGCTGTTGATGATAATCAATCAAATGATCAAATCAATCTACAAGCTGTTAAGAAGAAATTTAAAGAATTCATTAGACAATATCATTCCGATAATTTTTACTACAAATACCGGTGAGTATTGGATAATTTTCGTAGATTTTTGTTTAATTCTTCAATTGTTCGATTAGAGACGCTTTAAAACGCAATTATAATCTACGCCAATATTATTTAGAGGTGAATATTGAGGATGTTGGTAGTTTTGATGAAACATTGGCTGATAAATTGTACAAACAACCAACGGAACATTTGCCGATCTTTGAAGAAGCCGCTAGAGATGTTGCCGATGAATTAACATCACCACGTCCAGAAGGCGAGGAGAACATTGAAGATATTCAGATTATGTTAACATCAGATGCTCTACCATCAAATCTAAGAAATATGAAAGTAATTTATCACCAATTTAAATTTAAAACAGTCACAAATTAATAATAATTGTATGTGCAATTTTTTCCAGTCAGAAGTTGTGTCGCATTTAGTGAAAATTCCCGGGATTATCATTAGTGCTTCTGGTATTAAAGCGAAAGCTACGAAAATCGCAATCCAATGTCGATCTTGCAGCAATATAATTCCAAATCTTCCGGTTAAACCTGGCTTGGAGGGCTATGTAATGCCCAGAAAATGCAACACGTACTTCAAATTTAATTTAAATTATTCTCGAATTAAATTAAATTGGTTTTTAGTGAACAAGCTGGTCGTCCAAAATGTCCATTAGATCCGTACTTTATCATACCCGATAAATGTCATTGTGTTGATTTTCAAGTATTGAAATTACAAGAATTACCGGATAGTATACCACAAGGCGAAATTCCACGTCATTTACAACTTTATTGTGATCGTTATTTATGTGAGAAAGTTGTACCAGGCAATCGTGTCTTTATTTTAGGCATTTATTCGATAAAGAAAACAGCCAAACCAACAAAACGTGATGATCGTGATCGTGCTATAACTGGTGTCCGTGCACCGTATATTCGTGTTGTTGGTATTCAATTAGATACAGATGGTGTAACAACATCAACATATTCACAAGTAACAACAGATGAGGAGAATTCATTTAGACGTTTAGCTGGATCGGCGAATATTTATGAACGTTTAGCTAACAGTATAGCACCGTCAATATTTGGTGCTTTAGATATAAAAAAAGCTATAACGTGTCTATTGTTTGGTGGTTCCAGAAAACGTCTACCAGATGGTTTAACACGTCGTGGTGATATTAATGTGTTATTATTAGGTGATCCGGGTACAGCCAAATCACAACTATTGAAATTCGTCGAGAAAGTCGCACCGATTGGTGTTTATACATCGGGTAAAGGCAGTTCAGCTGCCGGTTTAACCGCCTCAGTTATGCGTGATCCATCTACTGTAAATTTACCAATTAATTAATTAGTTAATTAATTATTTTGATTGATTTTTTTGGTTATTTTTAGCGGAATTTCGTAATGGAAGGTGGTGCAATGGTTTTGGCTGATGGTGGTGTTGTTTGTATCGATGAATTTGATAAGATGCGCGAAGATGATCGTGTTGCTATCCATGAAGCAATGGAACAACAAACAATATCAATTGCTAAAGCTGGAATTACAACAACATTGAATTCAAGATGTTCGGTTCTAGCGGCGGCTAATAGTATTTTTGGACGTTGGGATGAGATGAAAGGTGAAGAGAATATCGATTTTATGCCGACAATTCTATCCAGATTCGATATGATTTTCATTGTAAAAGATGAACACGATCAACAAAGAGATATGGTAAATCAAATTTTTGATAAATTTGTAATTTTCAATTGAAAAAATATTTGAATTTATAGACATTAGCGCGTCACATTATGAAAGTCCACATGAATGCCGGCCAGTTGAACGATGAACCGAAAGAGGGCGAATTATCATTGGAATTCATTAAAAAATACATCAATTATTGCCGAACGTAATCCATATTTCAAATAGAACAATTAAAAATCCTCATTAATTTTACTTCTTTTAAACAGTCATTGTGGGCCTCGTTTGAGTGCCGAAGCTGCCGATAAATTGAAACGTCGCTACGTTATGATGCGTACCGGTGCCCATCAACATGAAAAAGAAATCGAACGGCGCAATACAATCCCAATAACTGTCCGTCAATTGGAGGCAATCATTCGTATATCGGAGAGTTTAGCTAAAATGCAACTATTACCATTTGCTACCGAACAACATGTTGATGAGGCTTTACGTCTATTTCAAGTATCAACATTGGATGCAGCCATGAGTGGAAATTTGGCCGGTGGTGAAGGTTTTACCACGGAAGAGGAGCACGAGATTTTAATACGAATTGAGAAACAATTGAAACGACGCTTTGCTATCGGTACACAAGTATCACAACAGAATATCGTTCAAGATTTCCAACAACAACAATATCCAGAACGGGCAATATTGAAAGTTATCTATGCAATGATACGACGTGGACAATTACAACATCGGATGCAACGCCGTATGTTGTATCGTATCGCTTAATTCGTACAAATTTGTATTCATTCTATTCGTTTTTTTCAATTTTTATTAAAGAATCTCCACTAAAAAAACAATAACAACGAACTAATCCATCAATTTATTAATAATTTAGTAAATTGTCTAATTTGATACAATTATAATCGTTCAAGGTACTCTTTAAATGGATATTCTGGATGTTTTTCAACACCTTTAAAAAACAAAAAATTAAAAATCCTACCGTTCTCGCCACGATCTAAACTATTCAATTTAACAATTTCATCATCGTTCAATTCAAAATCGAATAAATCGATATTGGATTGAATCCGTTGTGGATTTGAACTTTTCGGTATAACAACAATATCATCTCCTATTAAATATTTCAATAATATCTGTCCTGGTGTTTTATTATGATTGGTGGCAATTTCTTGAACAGTCGGATGACCTAAAAGATCCGGAAAATCTTCAATTCTACAATTACAATTTGAATCAAATTCGAATTCAACAATTTCATTTCAAATAGAATTCTTACGAATAATTGTATTTTGTTGTGAAATGATTGTTGGCACCAGGACTACCTAATGGTGAATATGCCGTTATGGCAATATTGAATTTTCTACATAAATCTCTTAATTGTTTCTGTTGTAGATAAGCGTGTAATTCGATTTGTAATACAGCTGGTTGGATTTTCGAATTCTTATAGATGCGTTCAATTTGTTCAGCATTGAAATTTGATAAGCCGATGGCTTTAGTCCGACCATTCTCCACTTGTTCTTCCATACACTGGAATTTTTTTTGAACATTTTAAACAATTACAACAATTAAACGACACTATTTTAAACAACAAACCTTCCATGTCTCTAATAAATCAACATCTAAATCTAAACTGAATGTACCATCTTCATTAATTAAGGGTGAGAAAGTGTTTGCATTACAATGGAAACTAAACGGCATATGAATCAAATACAAATCAACGTAATCTAATTGTAAACGTTCCAGGGATAGTTTCAAAAATTTTTCAACATCTTTCGGACGATTACCGAAATTCGGCAACTACAAAATTATTAACTTATTAGCGAATTCTTTGCGAAACAAATCTACAAATATTACTTTAGTAGTAATGAATAAATCCTCACGGTTACCGTTACCAGAATCCATCCATTTCTTCAATACTTGCCCTATTGTTTCTTCACTATAATAATTAAATGCTGTATCTAAATATGTACACGAATTAGTGTTTGAATTGAATTGATTTGGTTATTATCACCGATATGTCTGTAGCCGCAACTGAGGGCCGCTTGTACGGCCCTTTCCACTTCCTCTGGCTGTGCCCGCCATGTACCGAGCCCTACAATCGGCATCAAAGCCCCATTCAACAATTTAATCGACTTCATTGCAATTCGCCAAAGGTGCGCCGTCGTTTTTTAACTCTGTTGACCGACTAAATTTGAGCTATTTTCAATAGCAGCACACTCGGAATTAGTGTAAATTTAGCAATGGTGAACTTGACATTATTTACAATTTTGAAAATTGTTTTTTTTCTGTCTGATTTGATTGATTTATGAATTAATCCAGTTGTATAACGATGCAAATTTTCTACAACAGGGTTAAGATTTTTATCGATCAGCGAATGGGATGGTTCGTGAAAAGGTCACCTTTATCACATAATCAACACCTGTAAATGATCAGAATTTTTACAAAATTTCAAAATTCCGTTTCTGCACCTTTTTAAAGCGGATCTTATTAACGGCAATATTCGATGAACGACATTGAGTAAAAAAGCATTTTAAAATTACAAAAGAACTTTACAGAGGAAAATCTTGTAATCTTTGTAAATACTCTGTTGAGATAAATTGAAAGAAAATCTATTTGTTGAATATCCCTAATCGTGTTGATAGTGGTGGTTTTTACAGGACAAAAATCACAACGATTCCCAGACCTGAAATTTTTATTAACAACTAGCATATACATCTTGTTTTTTGTATTTTTTTTTGAAGTTTTCTCCTTCCAAATTATTACAAAAATTTTGTCTTCATTCAATTGGAAAGACAACCATTTATACGCCATCATCATGTATGCATCAATAATAAACGTGATATATTCCGAATAATGGGTTACAACAGTGTTTCTGTGTTTGTTTGTTTTTTTTTTGTGTGTTTTCCTATCTATCCTACTTTTTATTTCCTATATTAATTATTTAATCTACAAATAATTTTATAAATCTGTCACATTATTTCCAAGACAAGTATTCGTCAAGTTCTAGGGGGGAGGACCAAGGGAGGTCGTCAAAAATTTTCTCTTTTTTTTTTTGGTAATTACCGAAATTCGCACCACAATGTCATTCCACAATTAAAGCAGCAATCACTCGTGACAATTCTCTATAATCGAAACAGTATTGTAAAATAAAAATTGCAAAATTATAATTAATAATAATAATAAAACAGAGAACCTAATTGTAGTAGTTAATTATAGTAATAGTAGTATATCACGCATTTTTTCTTTCCTTAAATCTTCCTTATTCTCAATTAAATTTCCTTATTAATTAATTAATTAATTATTATCGTTAACATCACGATAAGCACTTTGAGATCAACGAATTGGCATCCATCAAATACAAATATTTACAATTAGGATAGACCAACAACAAAAAGGCAAAAAGTTGCTATGCACAAACGATGTTTTGAAACAATAATTACTAAAAAATTTCCCTTCATATACCTACATATACATATTATTTATTTATATATATTTATATATTTATAAAAAAATCCTAAAATATTATAAAAATACGCTTTGAAAAAATTCTAATTAACAATCGTTCTTTATTAATATTATTATTATTATTATTAGTATTATTAATAATTATATTCTATCTAATTAAGTTTTGTTCATTAGTCATTATTGATTTCTTTATAGTTTTACGCATCTCAACTTTCATCTTTTACGGAATTCTGAAATCAAAGTGCTTATTTGATGATCTGCGTTAAACAAAACTACACATATTTATATGTTAAAGTTTTCATTATTATTATTATTAATATTATTATTATTATTATTATTATTATTTTGAAGAGTCTTAACAATTACAATGTCAAGTCCGTTGGAAATTATCGTTTTTGTTTTTTTTTGTTTGTGTTTTTTTTTCGCAAAATTTATATTAGAAGAAATTATTAATTAAATCTGCAAATACAACAACAAAACAAAAAAATAATAAAAAAAATTACGATTCACTGTGTTGGATATTTCTGAACAGTGCTGTACATAACTGGAACGTTCGGTTGTTGTCCGGGTTGGGGTGCTGTAACGGCTGCAGCGGCCGCCGCCGCCGCTGCTGCTGCTGCTGCTGTTGTCCATTGGCCTTGTTGTGGCATCATACAATATTGTTGGCCGCCAGCGGCCGCAGCAGCAGCAGCCGTAGCATATTGATATTGTTGATATGGATAACCTTGCATATAACCACCATAACCTTGATACCAATAACCACCATAACCGTATGAATAGGGCTGTGCTTGGGCACTTGTACCGCTAGCTGTTGCAACATTTGTAACTGTTGTTGATGTCATACCAGTTGTTGGATCTGGACCAACGCCACCATTCTCTTTACCCCAAAAACATTTAACCGTTTGCCCATTAATTTCCGTATTATGGATTGTTTCAATTGCATGTGTGGCTGATTCTTTTGTTGCGAATTTAATAAATGCATAACCTTTATCTTTAAATACACGTATGTCTTGTATAACGCCAAATTGTGAGAATGTTTTTTGCATAAGATCTTCAGTTAAACCACTTGTAAAACCACCACAATACACCGTGCAATTTGTCGGTGAACTTTGATTGTAAACTTCATCGAAAGTTGGTTGTTTAGTGCGTTGTGTTTTATTTTCAGTACGTGGCGGTGGTGGTTTACGTGTTGACCAATTTGTACGAATCGATCTAGAACCTAACCATTGTCCATTCATTGCCTGTATAGCATTCTCAGCTTCTGCTTTCTTAACAAACGATACAAATGCATAACCTTTTGATTTCAATGTTTGCGGATCACGTACAATACGACAATTCGATATTTCCCCGAATGGGGCGAAGGCCTCTCGTAATGTTTCAGTCTCAATTTCTGGTGATAAATCACCAACAAATATATGATGATGGTTGGATGTATCTTGTTTTGGTTGATTACCAGGACTTGTCGCCCAATTCACTTTCATTTCTTTACCCAAAAATAGACGTTTGTTCATTGCCGCCAATGCTGTTGATGCTGATTGATGATTTGTAAATTCAACGAATGCATATGGATCGTTGCCCGGTTCACGGATTATCTTACAACCTTTAACTGGACCAATTTGTGAAAATAATGTGCATAATAGTTCTTCGGATACACTTGAATCTAGGTTGCCTACATACAAAGTTTTTGGATGGCTTTCATCCGACATGGTGACGCCGGCACTAGTTCCCACAAACCAATAACACACCAAATAATTCTATTTGTTTGTTGCACATATACAAACCGGGATTCTATTTATACAATTATCAATTGCAAACGGATTCTCTTCAATTTACTCTACAACAATAATTAAAAAAAATTAAAAATAAATCACACAATCGGCCACAATGACAAAAACTGGCCAACTTTTCTGCTGCATACACCAGCCAGTTGTCAAAGAAAAAACGACCACTCCACCAAAATCCCTAGAAAATACACCAGATTTCAATACCACCAACAATAACACAGCAAAATCACTAAATATTTTTTATTATTGCAATTTTGAGTATCTCAAAATTAGAAATTTCGAAAATCCACTCAAAATACATTAATGCTCACTGTTACTCCTTATCAAAGTTGATCTTTAATGATAACACAAAATCGATCAATTTATAAAATGATAATAAACAAAAATCCCTAAATCTCCAATGCCACCAACAATATTACAACAAAATCACTAGAGATTTTTTCCAATTACAATTTTAGAGGTTAAAATTTGGGAATTTTGAAAATTAACACGAAATACTAAACCGTTTATTTTTATCAAATGTGATAACATAAAATCAATTGATTTACAAAAGTATGAAAGATAAACAACAAAACAATGTCTTCGGAAGAATCCACAGAGTCCCGACAACGTAACGAATTCGAAGCTTTAAACGTAAGTAAAATACAAAATCTAAATGAAAATTTCACCATAAAACCCAATGAATTTCAGGCAATTTATGGCGATGACTTGGAGGATTTACGCACAAAAGCAGTTTGGAACCAATGGCAACCTTTAAATCTAAAAATCTCCCTAATACCTCAACAGGGCAGTACCGGTTTGTATGAAATCAATGCAAAAGTCGATCTACATATCATTTGTTCAACGAATTATCCAAATCAACCACCGAAAATTCAATTGGAGAATAGTAAAGGTCTCTCCGATAATTTGTTGTTAGACTTACAAAATAGTCTTGAATGTAAAGTTAGAGAATTGGTAGGGGAAGAAGTGATTTTCCAATTGTGCCAACACGTTCAAGAGTTTCTACATTTGCACAATAAACCATCAGCGAAGAGTTTCTATGATGAAATGTTACAAAGGCACAAAGAGAAGGAACAACAAGATCTACAAGCCAAACAAATCGAACAAAATCGACAAGTATATACGATTTTAAAAATTAATAATTCTCTCTAATTATTTATTTATTTTAACCAATTAGCGACAATCTATGCAGGAAGAGGTGCAACGCAGACAGGAGATTCTAAAATCGGAATGGCGCCTCCAAAAAGGCGGCCGTTACAATTCCGAAACATCAAACGATTCAGATCTCAGCCACAAAATATCAATTTCGAATTAGTACAAAGTCTCTAATTTTTAATATAATCGGAATCATTAATTCGTTTAAATTCCAGTTCATCGGATGATTTAGATGATTGTCAATGTGAAAATAAAACAATCTTATTGGAATTTAATAATCGCGAAATTCAACGTGGCCAATGTTTGAGTAAGTTACGAAAATTTGATTTCGAATAAAATCTTATCGATTTGTATATTCGGCTAGAACATTTCAGTTCGAATCGTATAACTTATGGTGGTATTGATAGGAAAACTGGTGAATTATTGGTGATAAATGAATGGATATTACAGATCAAGAATGAAACAGAATTGGGATTTGTTTTGAAACAATTATCGAGTATTGAACAAGAATTGAGTTATTTGTTGAAATTGAAACATCAAAAATTATGTAATTATCTAAATATTAATTATCAACAATATGATAATGGTAAAATTATTGTTTATTTGTTGAGAGAATTTATTAATGGTTTAAATTGTCGCTTTTTAATCAATCTATCGACGAGTATCCAATCGATTCGATATATTGCAAAAGAAGTCTTGTATTCTCTCGATTATTTACATCGAAATAATGTAATTCATCGTGATTTAAAAACGAATTGTGTTTATATAAATGATAAAGGATCGATAAAATTAACCAATTATAGCATCTATAAACGTTTAAATGATTTATTAACGTTAACAACAAACAATTCAACAACTTATAATAGAAAAACTGATATCTTTAAATTCGGTTTATTTCTATTGACGATATTAAATGGTAAACAACAAGATTGTGACAATTTCATTATACCAAATACAATACCACATGATCTATACGATTTATTAATGAAGTGTTTGTGTAAAGAAGAGAAAGAACGCTATACGACTGTACAATTATTGAACCATTCGTTTTTTTGTACAACAATCGTACAATTATCACCGAAACTTCAAAACCAACAACAATTACAATTAAAACAACAACGCGCCGACGATAATAATCGAGAAGATTTAGATTTATTAGAAACAGAACGTAATTTATCATCCGGAAATTTACATCAAACAACACCAATGATGAATCAATCTAGGATACGTAATGAATTCGAATTTCTACAATATTTAGGTAAAGGTGCATTTGGTGATGTTATAAAAGTCCGTAATAAATTAGATGGTGGTTATTATGCTATAAAACGGATACAATTGAATCCGAAAAATCGACAATTAAATAAGAAAATTGTACGTGAAGTTAAATTATTATCGCGATTGAATCATGAGAATGTTGTACGTTATTATAATTCATGGATTGAAACAACACGAATTAAACATGACGATGACGATTCCAAGACTATCACAAAACATTCAGAAATTGTCCCAAGAATTGATAAGAAACAGGAGGTAATTGATTTGTTTAATAATTAAATAATTGTCGATTGATTTTAATTTTACAGTTTACATTGAGTGATAATATTGAAGATATAGCACCACCAATTAAAAATGTGGAAATTTCGGTAACTTACGATAGTAAATCGATGCGTAATTTAAACACAATTTCAAACGATGAAGAATCTAGTGATGAAGACGATGATAATGATGATGATGATGATGATGATGAAAATTGGGGCATATTCAATGAGGATTCTTCGGAAGATTCTGATGGTATAGAATTTGAACACGATGATGATGATGATGACGATAACAAGACAACATCAAATCAATTAACAAATAATGAATTCGAACAAGATTCATCATCAATTAGAACTGGAAGAACAACAATACCAACAACACAAATCGACTTTATGTATATACAAATGGAATTTTGTGAAAAGAGTACATTACGTAATGCTATCGATAATAATTTATATGATGATCAGGATCGTGTATGGCGTTTGTTTCGTGAAATTGTTGAAGGCTTAGCACATATCCATCAACAAGGCATGATACATCGTGATTTAAAACCGGTGAATATCTTTTTGGATTATGATGATCATGTGAAAATTGGTGATTTCGGTTTGGCAACAACAATAATCAAATCGAAATTCAATGAATTAAATCCAATTGTTGGTAATAATATTGATAATAATAATCAATTTAGTGATGGTGAAAGTAAAACAGGTTTAATTGGTACAGCATTATATGTAGCACCAGAATTATCAGTAGCCTCAAAGGCTATTTATAATCAAAAAGTTGATATTTATAGTTTGGGTATAATTTTCTTTGAAATGTGCTACCATCCATTAACAACAAATATGGAACGTATCAAAATTCTAACACGTTTACGTACAAAAGAAATCCAATTACCCGACGATTTTCTTAATGGACAATTAAACACAAAACAACATTGTTTAGTTAAATGGTTATTAGATCATGATACATCAAAACGTCCAACATCTGAAGAATTATTACAATCGGAATATATACCACCACCTGTATTAGCTGAATGTGAATTAAGAGAATTAGTACGGCATACTTTAAGTAATCCACAATTGAAAGGCTATAAATATTTGATAGCATCGTGCTTTAATCAATCTTTAACACCAGCACAAGATATTACTTATGATGTTGATCCATCTACAGCAATCGTATCGAAACCGTTACAACTATACGATTTCATCAAACAAATTACAATTAAAGTAAATATTTATTTGCAATTTTAATCATTTGAAATTAACAAAATTTGCATTAATTTTGTAGATTTTCAAACAACACGGTGGTCAAAATCTATCAACACCACTACTAATGCCTAAAAGTAAATATTATAATGGTATTGAATCGTGTGTTAAATTAATGACACATTTCGGTGGTATTGTATCATTACCGCACGATTTAAGAGTACCATTTGCACGGTATGTCGCATGGAATGGTATAACGAATTTACGTCGATATTCCATTGAACGTGTCTATCGTGAAAAGAAAGTCTTCGGCTTTCTACCAAGAGAATTGTATGAATGTGCTTTCGATATTGTGACACCGACACCAGGTAAATTATTCACTTAAAAGTCTACAATTCTTATGGTAAATTATGATTATTTGACGAGCAATTCGAGGAATATTTCAAAGTATCGTAGGAAGGTCCATGACTATTTTGTAGCGATTTTTTAAATGCCTCAGAACGACTAAAGAATTCTGGAATGGATCGCATCTATTCTAGAATACAAACGAGCCCAAATACTGCTACAATGATCCTCCTATGAATCCTCAAAATATTTTTCAAATCACTAATCAGATAACAAGAGTACATTAAATTCCTAACTGAATAACAATAAAGTAAATCGCAAATTGAAGTATACATTAATTTCTTTGAATTTCAGGTAGTTTAATAACGGACGCTGAAATTTTATATGTAGTTTATGAAATAATCAAACAATTACCAGTATTAGAGAATAAAACTTTTCTGATACGTTTAAATCACACATCATTAATTCAAGCGTTACTTCTACATTTCGGTATCAAAGAGAAACACGAAGAGATGTACCAATTAATATCAGATGTTAAAAATGGACGTATAACAAAATCACAAATACAAACACATTTAATAAGTTTCGGTCTATCGGACAATTCAATATCAACATTAACAAATATTTTATTCTCAGAATATGAAATTTCCAAAGCTATAAGTTATCTACAATTAATAACAAAGAAGCGAACCGGTGATGCGGCCAAATTAGCCCATCAAGCCCTACAAGATTTACGTACAATCATCCATCATGTTGAATTGTTTGGAGTTAATTTTGATATTGTTATAGCACCGGGTATGACCTATAATGCCCATCAATATTCCGGTATGTTATGTCAATTTGTTTGTGAATTGAAAAAGAAACATAAACATCATGGTAATATGGAAGTATTAGCAGCCGGCGGACGTTATGATTCAATGATTATTGGCTATAGAAAGATTTTAGAGGATTCGACAACAATCGATAAGAATTTGAAACAATCAGCCGTTGGTATATCGATATCATTAGATAAATTAATTCAAGCTATACAGAAAGAACAGAATGATGATTTACCGAAAATGAATTCGATTGATGTTGCTGTATGTTCAGTTGGTAACAAACAACAATCAAAAGAGAAAATCAAGATTTTAAACAAACTCTGGTCGATCGGTATACGTTCGATTTTAATTGAAACGAATAATTTAGACGAAATCTATGCACAATGTAGCGAATTAAAAATACCACATTTAATTATGTTGAAAGATAGTGAAAAGGGTATGGTGATTGTATCGAGTTGGGAGCGTGATCGTTTCCATGAGAAGAATATTAAAATCATTGAATTGGTGGATTTTATGCAGAAAATTGTGAAACATTGCCGTCAAAATTCACAAGATTCAATCAATTCTCTAATGAAATCGGATAGTAAAAGTAATACTCTAGAACATGAACCGAATGTTACAGTTTCTTTTATTGAAAAATTATCGGCAAATACGCGAAAACGTTATGAAATTCAGGTAAATTCAACTGAAAAAAACAAACTCTTACATTCTATTGGTTTATTTTATTTCAGATAATGTCGCAATTGGATGGTTTATTTAAAAAACTGACCGGTTACGTGGTTGTTTTGGGTCTAACAATAGAGGCAAATGTTTTAAAGACTGTCGCTGCTTATTTAGAATTTGATTCGGAACGACAATATCAAAAATCCCTATCGACAATTATTGAAAAGTAAGTAAAATTACAAATTACATTAATTACTCAATTTAAAATCAAATTTTAGACATCCAAGACATAAAAAATATTTAAATGATGTGTGTGATAAAATATTAGAACACAAAAATCAACGAATCAATCCATCTGTTATTTTATTTAGCATAACAGATTCAATCTACAGATTAATTATTTGATTTTTTTATTATTTAAAAATTAGAATAAAATTAACGATTATCTTTTGTACTTTTATATGTTTACCACTATTGAAATTGATTAGAATCAACAAAATTTTGTGCAATGAAGAACGAAAAATTATACAATTTGACCACAAAATAATCAAATATTACCCCCTAACTAGCCAATAGTATTAATAATTGTAACCGCCAGTATATGAACCCCATTGATTATAACCACTGTAACTACCTTGTGGGTATTGCCAACCTTGATATTGGTATTGATCACCACTTTGACCATACGAATAATTGTATTGGCCTGTTTGTGAACTTGAATATTGATACGATTGTGATGGATTGGCATAATTACCATAATTCCCATAGGAACTTGACTGTGATGATGTCGTTGTTGAGGTTTTACCCTTTTTTCCAGTTGTTGAAGTGTCACTAATTAAAAACAAGCAAACAAATTTTAAAATTATTACAATGTACATGAGAGGAATTTCACTACCTTTTCGATTCCTTCTTTTTGGCATTATCTTTACTCAGTTTGATGAATTTTTGATATTCTTCATAGGCTTTCTGTACCGATTGTATATCACTACCGAAATCTTCCAAAAATTCCAATTTCCTTTGAGCAAACAATACTTTCTGATCAGCATCAGCTGTTTCTTTCTCTAAAAATGAATCGATCAATTCTAATATTGTTGTTTCAGTTACATTGTCTTGTTGTAATGTTAGATCGATCAATTGCAAATATAAACGTGGATTATTTGGATCTTTTGTTATTGCTGTTCTCAATATTTCCAATGCTTTATCCATATTTTTAAGTACTTTCAATGTGAATCTTGAATATTTTATTGCAACATTACTTAAAATCATTTTATTCTTTGAATTATTTATATAATGTTCAAATAATTGTGTACATTTTTCGAAATCACCACGTCTACGTTCTAAATTTATACGTCTATAGGCTACTTGTAATAGATTTGGAACGGATTTTTCTAAATTTACTAAAATTTCAGCAGCACGATTTGCACTACTCATATATTCTTCAAACATTGCCCATTGTAAATGTAAACTGGGCTTCTTTAAATGATGAATTGTACAAGCACGTTCATATACATCGCGTATTTTCGGCTCCAATTCCGGATCTTTTAGACTTTCCAAATAATAAACGAACTATAAAAAATATACAATTAAAAAAAAAAAAAAATTAAGTAAATTTCTAATTAAACTCCAATACTTTTAACCAAAATTCTTCATAAAGGGCGCAAGCAATTAAACAACGTTCAAATAGAACAACAATTCGAATTTGATCGCCTTGTTCAATTTCAAAATCCAAATATTCTTGCCAATTCTTCAATTGGCATCTTTCTAATGGTTTCACATGGAAATATGGACGTTTTATCTACAAATTAAAACGAATATTACATTAATATTTTTATAACACACAATATAGAAAGTTTAATTATTCGCCAATTATCAGATGGCCACTGCAGATCTTCAAATCAAATTCAGAATTACTTTACGTAGACACATAAAGTAATCACAAAATAGAAATCATCATAAAATTGAAATTAATCAAAAAACGAAATATTTAAATATTTTCTACTTACACCTTCTTCAAAATTCCATCTTGTAGTCACTGCATTGACTGTATTCTTATGGATTTTACGTCTAATTGAAACAATACGTTCTCTTATAGCTTTTGTTTCTTCATCAGTACTAATTACTTTACTATTATCATCTTCACCAGGCGGTACATCTGTATTATCTTTATTATCATTGGTTGTTGGTGTTGTTGTATTTGTTGTACTATCATGTTTTAACATATGACGTACCTCTTTTCTTAATGCTAAGAACTCATCAACTTCCACGACTTTATTCGGTGGATTTGATTGAATATGTTCTTGAAAACTATAAATAATATTTCAACGATTAAATAATTAATTAATTTTAATAGAAGAATTACTTTTGGAAATGTGTATTGTAGCCTTGTGTTGGTGTTGTAAATAAACGATCATAAATGCCAGTAACATTTTGTAAACGCTTGCCTTCCGTTTCCCATTTAATAAATGAATCCCATAAACGATCTGAACGAAATTCTAAACCACAAGCAGCAATGGCCCGCTCAAATTGTGATCGTATATAATCTTCATCGTCCGGCTTTGATGTTTTAACATAAGTTAGATAATGTAGCCATAGATCAACGGATAATGGAATCGCTTTCAATCCCCTCTCGAATACCTTTACAACAATAAATTAGAAAAATATTTATAATCAATTTTGATGTGTATTTATTTGCAATTAATAATAATAATAATTGTATAAAATTTTAGAAAAATTTGCCATATTATTTGTGTCGTTACCTTGTTGGTTGGCAAGCAAAAAAATACACACCAATTTTAATTTTTAAATTATCCTGTAAAAGAAAAGATTATAATCTACTCAATAATAATAATAATAATAAATGTTTAAATTAATGGATTTTATCACAAGAATCTCACAAGAACCTATTATTATCACGTGGATATTTAATATTTTCTTACATTTGTAATTATTGTCTCGTTCTCTTGGAATTTGCGAAATTTTATCCAGCGATGTTTAAAATGCCTCGCTGTAATGCGTACCTTGTTGATTTTATTTTTGTTTCAAAATATGAGGGGTGTACTCTATTTTTTTTTTGTTGTTGTTGTAGTTTTTTTAAAAAAATATTGTACAATTTTGTCACAATAATACAACTTGATTAACATATATAAAAAATAACTAAATTTACAATTACAATAAAATAAATATTGTATTTTTTTACACAAAGATAATAATAATAATGATAAGAAAATAGCAGCCTTGACGCCGAGCTGTGGGGATTGCAAAATAATTATGTGAGTGTATTAAAGCAATAAAATGGGAATATAATAAACAAACATTCATTGGTCATTAACATACCTCTTCGCATTTTTTCTTGTTGCCTTTCCGTTTCTCATAATCGGCATATTTTCGCCAGTAACCATAACAATATGGATAATGCGATAGGAATGCATCGTAAGCTTCACGGGCTGCTTCCATATCATTCTATTTATGTAACAGAAAAATTTAAATTCCAATTAGAAAAATTTATAGTCCAATAGACAATTACGAGAAAAAACAAACTTCTTGATCCACATATTGTAATAGATAAGTCCAACCAGTAAAATCTGTTGGATCATCATTAACAGCTTTCCAATATTTATCTAATTCTGGTAATTTTTTTGGTTTATTATTCTTATCATCTTCTTTAACTATATTTGTATCGATTGCCAATTTCTTTGTTGGCACATCATTTTCGGATGTTGGTGAACCTGGATCATAATCACCTTCGGTTAATTTCCTTTTATTACCCTCTTTTTTTACCGACAGTAATTCATCTTCTGACACAGTCTAAAGAAAATCGACAGATTATAAACTAATTATCATTAAAAAAAAAAGTGTAACAACTACCTCTTTTTTAACTAATGGTAATTCATCTTCTGATACAACCTAATAAATAAACAATAAGAAATTTTAAATTATTGAAAAAAGGGTAATAATTACTTCTGTATCGGCTGGTAATTCAGCACGTTTCGGTCCTGGTAATTCTTCATCGGATACTTCTTCAGTTTCTGGTACTTTAACAGCTTGTACTGTCGGTAATTCGTCTTCGGAAATATTCTCAGCATCCGGTTCACCACTCTAATAATAAAAATAAACGATAAAAAAATATTTCATGTAGAAGAATTGAGCACAAAATATTAACCAACACCGAACAAAAAACCCTTTCAATCATAATTTTGAATATTTAAAAGACAAATTTGTATTAAATTTGATGTTTTCAACTTAGATTAAATAACAAATATGTTATTTCCATAATACAATGTGTTGTTTATTTAATATCGATAAATTTATGGTCCAATTGATCAGTATTGGATAAAAATATGAAAAATTTATCCTCACAGGTTTCTCTAAAGTTGTATGATTAAAATCGCTAGGATCTCCAATACCATTCTCACAATCTTTCGAATTCTCATTCAATTCAGTTTTCACTTCCATACTGTCGATTTCATTTGAAGTTTCTAATGGTTCACTTTTGGTTATAATCTAGAATTTAAACAAACAGGAATGTAATCATAGAAAAATTGCATCATCGACTAATTTACATCATTGCTTTCGATTTTAATTGCAACCTCTGTTTCGTTATTTGCTTGTTTATTCTCACATTCCATTTCGTGTGTCACCTCAGCAGCTTTTATCGTTGTTGTCGTTGTAGTTGTAGCTGTGGTTGTGGTTGTTAATGTTGTCGTTGTGGTGTTTGATTCAACCGACGCTTTTTTCGCCTTCTGCCCATCGTCCCCATCTTCTGGTGCTTTAATTTCGGTTACAGCCGCCTTCTTGCGGGTCTTTTTCGGCGATGGTTTCACCGTTGGTGGTGTACAAACAACTTTACCAGAACGTGTTCGTCTCACTGTAACAACATCAACTTTATGAGGAAAATGTTTGGTTAATACTCAACAGGCAATAGAATATTCTCACCGTTTTCTTCACTCTTTAGCTCATCTTCACCTTCCATTCTGTACACTTTAAAACACTTGTTTCTTATTCAAAAATTTAAATTTTCAATAAAAAGCAAAGGCTAACGTACAGACAAACGAAAGCTGTTGAAAAAGATGGCGACTTACAATGTTGTCGGATGTTGCAACAAACATTCATCTAATTGTAGCTCGAATTTAGCTTAATCAGCTATCTACAAAATTACTTGTTATTATATAAAAAAGTAAATAATTGATCCAATAATACATTAATTATTATGAAAAAAAAAAACAACAATAATCTCACTAGTATTTAAAATACGATTAAAATTGATTAATGATAATGAAAATTGGCAATAGTGGACGTTCGTTGTAATTTTGACATTGCTCGATCGATAAATGAGGTTATTTTATTTTCCAGAAAATACCTTAGAAATTCGACTAATTTGCACAATTTAACAAATTTATCGAAATTTCCGTTAGTTAATTTCAATAATTTTGGTTGAAATTATTAAAACTTTAGTATAAAAATTGCAGGGTTTTATTTTTTGTTAAGTTGGCGATTCTGGTTACCAAGTGATTATCAATCGCAACTGTCAATAGAAAGGTTATAATTTTTTTCAGAAAATTCCTCATTAAATTTATGGTATCAAAAAATAGTAATAACAACAATAATAGTAATAATTAAAGTCACATTTTGCTCTATGTAAATAGTTAATATGTTCACATTACAGAATCAGAATCAGGTAAATTATAATACATTTAAATTAATTTAAAAAAAATGACACAATGTGATTGGATTTTTTTCAATTTTCAGGCACTTGTAACACTATCACAAGTCTCAACAATTCTAACACCAAGACATAATGCTTATTTGACGAAGAAACCACGCCATAATAAAGTGAAATCAAACAATATAATCTGTTATGATAGTTTTATGGAATGTTTAAAGAATTTCGATAAATCATTCGTTAAACATTTAAACGAGAAACGACTGTTTGAGAGAGGATTTTTGAATAATTTCAACATTTCTTATGTGTCGAATGATACGTTTTTCGAGAATAAACGCAACGGTCCACATAGACAAACCAATATACCTACAATTACATTAGATCGAACGAATCATTTTCATATACCGCAAAGTTTCTATTATCGTTTTATTGATTGTTTGAAACGTCAAAATCAATTTACATTCAACGTACAAATTCGAACATTTAAAACAGATCGTAGTATTAAATCGGAGGCGAAACGCAATCCAAGTTTAGGGCTACGTTTAAGGAACTTTTTCGGTTCCCAACAACAACCACCAACCGATCGAATCGATTCGAAATTAGCTAAAGATCTATCAATAGGCAATGAGAAGATTAAAGAAATGCTATCAGCTGAGAATTTATCAGATGTGGAGAAGCAGCGTTTAAAAGTGGCATTTGCTGAAGGTTATCTATTAGCAAATCAACCAAATAATCGTACAAGTAAAGCTGTACGTTATTTGAAATTATTACAACAAATTGCAACTGTTGTCATCTTCCTTGCAATTGTCATTAGTTTAATGATTAGTACAACGGGTTCAATGTTTCGGTAGATAATTTAATAGATATTTCTTTAAATTTCATATAAAATTCGTTAATTTAGTTTTTCTTCATTTAGAATCCAATTAGGTAATCAAGTGGAAGTGGATCCGGAGGAGATTCATGTAACATTTGAAGATGTCAAAGGTGCCGATGAAGCTAAACAAGAATTAAAGGATGTTGTTGAATTTTTAAAGAATCCCGATAAATTCTCAAATCTTGGTGGTAAATTACCAAAAGGTGTTTTATTAGTTGGACCACCTGGTACTGGAAAAACGTTATTAGCACGTGCTGTTGCCGGTGAAGCTGGTGTACCATTCTATCATGCAGCCGGACCGGAATTTGATGAAATTCTAGTTGGACAAGGTGCCAGAAGAGTCCGTGATTTATTCAGTATGTCTGTCTCTATATTGTTATCAATTTATATCGTAATTGTTGAATATTTATAGAATCTGCAAAAGAGAAGGCACCTTGTGTGATATTCATTGATGAAATCGATTCTGTAGGTGCTAAACGAACAAATAGTGTATTACATCCATATGCGAATCAAACAATCAATCAATTATTGAGTGAAATGGACGGTTTCCATCAGAATGAAGGTGTGATTGTTTTGGGTGCAACAAATCGTCGTGATGATCTCGATCAAGCTCTATTAAGACCAGGACGATTTGATGTTGAAGTTACCGTACCAACACCCGATTTTATTGGACGTAAAGAAATTCTAAGTTTATATTTAAGTAAAATTTTAGCAAGAGACGTTGATTTGGATCTATTAGCACGTGGTACAACTGGTTTTACTGGTGCCGATTTAGAAAATATGGTCAATCAAGCTGCACTCAAGTAAATCAACATAAATTCCAATTCAAATTAAATTAAATTAAATCAAATTTAGGGCTGCAATCGATGGTGCCGATTATGTTAGTATGAAATATTTAGAATCAGCCCGTGATAAAGTCTTAATGGGTCCAGAACGTAAATCACGTATACCAGATGAAGAAGCTAATATGATAACAGCATACCATGAAAGTGGACATGCTATTGTTGCTTATTATACAAAAGATAGTCATCCATTACATAAAGTTACAATAATACCACGTGGACCTAGTCTAGGACATACGGCATACATTCCAGAGAAAGAACGTTATCATGTTACAAAATCACAATTATTAGCCAGTATGGATGTTATGATGGGTGGTCGGGCAGCTGAAGAAATCATCTTTGGAGCTGAAAAAATTACTTCAGGTAATTTATCAATTAATAATAATAAATAAATAAATAAATAAATCGAATATTTAGGTGCTAGTTCGGATTTAAAACAAGCAACATCTATCGCTACCCATATGGTAAAAGATTGGGGTATGTCGGAAAAAGTCGGTTTACGAACCTTATCAGAAAGTTCACGATTTCAAGGAGAATCTCTAGGGCCTACAACAAATGAACTGGTTTGTTCTTCTTACAATTAAATTAAATTAATTCGAATTGAATTTGTTTTTTAGGTTGATAATGAAATAAAACGGATCCTATCCGAGAGTTACGATCGAGCTAAACAAATTTTAAAACAACACTCCAAAGAACATAAAGCCTTAGCTGAAGCTCTATTAAAATATGAAACTTTAGATGCTGAAGATGTTAAAGCTATAATGACTGATAAAGTACCGAATATTGAGAAATCTTGAGGGATGTTCTAATTGAAAATGATTGGTTTAAAAATTATAATTTTAGATAATTGTTTATTTCCATCAAATTATTGAATCGAGAATTTTTTGTAAATAATTTATAAATGTGTATTTATAATTTGGGGGCAATTTGTGACTTAATTTTTGCTTTTCCAACAGTTTAAAGACGACTTTTTCTCGTCGTTTTTTTTTTGTTCAAGACAACTGATTTAAATTATGTAATAGTTGCAATAAAACAGTTATTTTTGACTATTTCCATTTCTTCGATTATCGTCAATTTGAACAAATTCTAATCACAAGACAACGGCGGAAATCGATGAATTTGATCATTTCTAATTTTAATTTGTATTTAAAATTTCCCCAAGTCGGTGTAACGTTAAAACTGAGTATGCGTCAGAAAATGTCAACTTCAATGGAAAATCAACGATAATCTCTCATTAGTTTTGTCGTTTTGTTTTCATTTAATTACCAAAAAAATAAAATAAATGTAAAATATTCTGCACCAAATGCGAAATTGTATCGCCACAACTCCATATTTAGATTACAATTAACCGATAAGAATATTAGTTTCGATGTAGATAATGAATAATCATTAGTATTGTTATTAATTAGAATTCAACCCTGTATTTTTGTTGTCGACATTGATAAGCAATTTTAATGATTGTGGTTTAATTATGTTTTTCTAATCATTGACAAGAGGCACTGATCATCATCATTATCATCAAATTTATTTAATCTATGTTTGTATATATTTCGATATAAAATCGATTAGAATTCCAACGATACACGTGTTTCCAACAACAGTTGACAATTTCAGGTAATGGGTGTAAATAATAGCAAGAAATTAGCTGCAAAGTGTTCGTTTTTATCGAAAGATGAACAGCATATTGTTAGCAATTCGTTTCGTTTGGTTAGCAAGAATTCGGAGAAGGTTAAAGAAGACGAACTGACTGTAAGTTGTTTAATGTTTGTTTAAAATCGAATATTAAGAGTTATTGTTTTGTAGAAATTGTGGGGCTCTCAAATGGATCCACGATTGCTTCAATATATCAACAATTATTTGTTCGGTGTCGGCGAGACACGCACCCAAACTGTTGAATTGGAGAAATTCGCCGAATTGTTTGTGTCGTGTACTCGTGGTACTGTCGATGATAAATTGAAAGTTTTGATCATTTCTTTGGGTAAGAAAGAAGAGGAATTCAACGATGTCCCTTATATTCTTGTAAAAGAGGTACAATTATCGTTGAAAATTTTATATTTATTTTATTAAAGAAAATCCTATTTGTTTTCTAGTATGTTGAGAGTATCGTTGCATCTTATATGAAAATTCAAAAATTGAGCAATACAAACCAATATAAAAGTTGGGTATCGAAAGGTTGTTTTACATCAGCACAAAATATCCAACGATTAGCTGAAAGTTTAACACACGAATTGGCAATTGATGTTAAAATAACACGGCGTGCATTAGAAGTCTGGCTACAAGGTGCAACAATATTGAGCCAATTATTATTGTTTGTTTTTATGCATTTGTTTAATATTTCGCAAAAGGAAAAGTCACAATCATCGTCGATTCATATCAATGAGAAATCAATGAATGATGATCAACAACATTTACATCATTATCATTTCCATCACCACCAACAACAACAAAAAGAGAAAGAACGCCGTTCTTTATTGCCGTTTTGTCGTGGCTTAGATTTAATACCATCATATCCGAGTATTTTAGATTTAAATCAGATTGTTTTTATTAATGCAAATCTACCACAACAATACCAATTAGAATGGAGGTTCTTGTTCAGTTCGGAAATACACGGTGAATCATTTTCAACATTAATCGGTCGTATTGTGAATCAAGGACCATCGGTGATACTATTAGAAGATCGTAACGGTTATATATTTGGTGGTTTTGCACCGGCCAATTGGACATTAGGGCCGAATTTCTTCGGTGATGATAGCAGTTTCTTGTTTACATTAGCACCAAAGATGCGAATCTTCCCATCAACCGGCTACAATCAACATTTCCAATATTTGAATTTACATCAACAAACAATGCCGAATGGTTTAGTATGTTTTTATTTTATTTTATTTACAAATAAATCAATAAAATTGTTGGAATTTATTTATTTATTTGAAATATTCTAGGGAATGGGTGGTCAACATAAATTCTATGGTTTATGGATCGATGGTGAATATGGTAAAGGTCATTCATCGGAGAGTTGTACAACGTATTCGGGTTATCAACAAATGTCGCACACAAAGAATTTCAAGTTTTGTCATTTGGAAGTTTGGGGCTTGGGACCGCCATTGACACCGAAACAGGAACGTTCACATATGAGTATACTTGAATCGGATACGGAGAGTCAGAGTATGTTGAAAATAGCCGGCCGTACTATTCATAGTGAGGGTATTAGGGATTAATCGAATTTATAGGAAATTTGGGGAGAATTATAAAAACAAATAAGAACGAATGTTATTTTTCATCAATTATCTTTGATATCGATTGCCTTACACTGAAGTAATACACTAATACAACCAAAAAATACACACACACACACACACTACTTTCGATTGATAATTGTTTAATTTGTGTTCTTGTTGTTGGTTTTATTTAAAGTTTTGTTGATAAATAAGAAAAGACATACGTACAAAACAACGTTCCATAAATATCAATAAAGACTAGATGGAATTGGAATTTTTTAAAAACAATCGACTATTTTTATATGTGCCATTAATTCTATTTTAATCAATTTTAAAACAATAGTCTTTAATTAAAACAACACAACAAAGCGTGGACGAAGTTGTTGTGTTTTGTTTTTTTTTGGGGGAAATTGATCGTTTTTATCAATCACAATTATTGTCAAAAGAGCACAAATCTTAAAAATTCTATCACTAAATCATCAAATAATTAATCGATTAAACATATTTTTAAATGTTGTAATTTCTATAATTCATCAAAATTTTGTGCAACAAATTATGTGCCAAACTTTCAACTACACGAGCACGATTTCTTTGAATCTTTAATGATAATTTATCTCGTTGAATATTTATTGTTATTTATATTATTGTTTAAATTATTTGTGATTTATTTGTTGTGTAGTACATGTTTATTATTATTATTATTATTATTATATGGAGATTTTTACGTTGCATGAACACGAATCTTTACCGAGAGCGACTTTAGATAAAAATATACCCAAATCAATCAATATTACAAACTTTTACTTATTCCCCACTATAATTCCAACTTAATTAATCCATATACATATAGTTTTATCCAACATTATCTACGAAATAAATAAAATTCAATCGCTAAACTATTAAAACAATATGGCACAACTAATAGCGATCTAACTATAATTCTAGTTGCTTTTCCACATTTGATGCAACAAATACACACTTGTATAAACATTTATTATGAATTTCCGGGGAAATGGACGAATCTAAGCCCAGATCTAGAAAATTGAACAAATTTCCAACATAATTTCCATAATAATTTGAAAAATTAATTTACCCGTAATGTATAATCCCAAGAGCCTGTCGATAGGGCTGTACCATCTGGTGAGACTTGTAGACAAGACACACGATTCTCATGTCCGTATAATAAACAAACTCGAACACATTTCAATGTATCCCATACATTAACTGTATAATCATTATAGCCAGCAAATAATAAACGGCCTGATACTGAAAAATCAACAGAATTCACACCGAATATTATACTTTCTTTACTATAAACGGCAATTTCACGATCGGCTCTTAAATCGAATAAACGACACTGAAAGTTTCTTCGATTATTTTTCGGTTTTTTCTAAAAGAAAACCTATTGGAAACTTACAGTAGCATCATCACTACCTGTAGCTACAGCATCACCACTTGGATGGAATTTAACACTATTAACATCGGATTCATGCCCTTCGAAAGATTGGACACATTGTCCTGATCGCATATCCCAAATTAAAACCATCTTATCACAACTCTAAAATCAACAAATTCTAAATTTTAACATAAACAATAATTGTGGTAGAATTTACACCGGAAACAAACGTATTTCCGGTTTCAGACGGTGCCAAATCAATCGACATAACATCAGCTAAATGTCCATGAAAACTTTGCAATAATTGTCCAGATTCAACATCCCATAAGGCACATGTCGAATCACCACTTCCAGTTAAAATCTGTTGATCGGAATTTGGGAATATACAACAACTCATATAACTCGTGTGCGTTCCAACTGTTTTCTTTCTCAAACTAACATCCTCATCCAAACTCAATGGATAGACTGTAACTTTATTGTCTAAACCGCTACAAGAATTTTGTTGAAAATTTCGGTTTTTGTTTTGGGTAAAAATGGATTAAATTTAGCAAAAAAAGTACCCGCAAGCAACCAAATTCCCTGAAGGTGCATAAGCACAAGCCATCACCCAAGTTGTGGGCATTGTAACGGCGTGCTCCTTGTTTGTTGTAAAAGCATCCCAAATTATCATTTTACCATCCTATTGTAAACGATAACAAGCAGAAAATAATTCATTTGATGTTAATAATCATGCCGAATTACCCGAATTACACTACAATTCAAATTATGCATCTCAATTTACCTGCGATGAGGATACAATGTGCCGTTTATCGGGCGACCAATCCGAACATAAAACTTTAGCTTGATGGCCTTTTAATGTGCGTTTTGGTTTAATATTCATATAATTAATTATATCTAAACGGTCAGCAACAGTTGCCACTGGAATTCAATACAAATTCAAGTTGATTTCTTTTGAAATTCAATTTGGAATACGTACAAGTGACATCGTTCAATTTCTGACGTTCATCCTCTAATTTCTTCTTCAAACGTTCAGCTTCTTTCGTTAACGATTCAACGGTATCAGTGGCACAATCTTTGTTCTCAATTTCCGACATTATTCCAATGAATTTAATTAAAATTCACTTAATTTTAAACGATAACAATTCGAGATTGATTGACACTTTCGTATTGACAACTTCATGTGCAATGTTGTCAAACGTTCACTTCAATCCTCCACCATTTTCCATTAAATATCTCAAAATTTGGCTATTTTAAATACAATTTGAATAATTTTAATTTGTTAGAAACGTTTAAAATGAAAATATTTCTATATATTTGAATAAATTTGAAACAATATCCTATAAAAGTACAAATAAATCTGTACATTTCCGTAAAATTTTCCAAGTTGGCAATGTTGTCGTGACAGTCGTGCCATTAACGGGCTAGAAAATACACCAAATTCCCCTAAAAATCTTAACCTCTACAGTTTATAAACTAATAATTTTGCAAATTATTCATTTATTATTATTGAAATTTCGACTATATTACTTTAATTTCAAAACCAAAATTGCAACAATGATAATTAATATTTATATAAATTGGTGTAAATCGTAATTGTGTTGGCGAACATGATGTAACAATAAAATCCCCTGGATCGTGCAATTTTTTTCCAATGAGGAAAATTATTTAACCTTACTTATAACTGTATTGTGCAATTTTGATAATGTTGATAAATTCGGTTTGAAAATTGTCCTAAAATAATGTTAGAAGACAAATTAAAATCAACCCTTAATTCGGTTGCTTATATGTGTTTACAAGGTATCGATAGAAGTCGTGAATTAATCGGTGATCTGGACGACAATGAATCGAACAAAATTCAAATTGTCAGTAATGCAAAGAAACTGGTCGATCGTATGATTATAAATTTGGTAGAATTTCAAGATCATATTGAACGGTTATTGAATCAACAACCTACATTGAAGAGTGAAGATCAAAAATTTGAGAAATTAACACGATTAAGTTTGATTAAAACACGTCCGGATAGTTTAGAAGATTCCGATATTGATCTAAATGGTAGTATTGCAACAACCCTTAAGAAAAATCTACAATTCGATAATGCAACAATCAGTAAATTACACACATTTTTTCCATTATTTCAATAATTTGTTTTTTTTTCGTATTTCTTTAGAAGATGATAAAGATGAAGATGACAAACACAGTGATAACGAAACGATAATATTAGACAATAATTTTGATGATGATCACGATAATGAAAATGAATTTGGAGAGATCATAACAAAAACCGAACGTAAACCATTCAAATTTAAAAACATCTAATAATTAAAATTAATTGAAAATTTATAGAATTTTCCCACGATTTCCATAAAAAGAATGCTGAATTATTGAAGGTCTTGATGGAATTACCGGCGAAACAAGACTGTGCTGTAGAAAATGCCTTCAAATCCATGGAAGAATTAGATGAAGATTCTACAATTTTTAGTGATACAACGTAAATTTAAACTATCACTGTTAGAATTCAATCTTAAATTGCTAATTTCACAGGTCATCTATTGATACAGATTCAGAATCAATTTTTCTATCAGATAATTTCGATTCAGAGCACCGAAACAACGATCAATTATCATCATCATCATCGTCAAAAGATGATGATGATAATAATAAAACTATAATTGCCGATGTAGTGATTAGATTGAAACGTTTAGACCATATGAATGATGATGAAATTGGACGTTTGTGTAATTTGAATAATATAAAGAAACAAAATTGTCGTAATGTTATTAAACAGATTATTAAAACGAAAAATATGAAACGTCGACGAATTGTAAGTTCTTCATCAAGTGCCAGCGATAATGCAGCAAATTTACTTCAAGATTTTATCGATAATAATATTGATAGTGATGCTACTAATGATTCAATAATTTCCAATAATACCGATAGTGATGCTACTAATGATTCGATAAATTCCAATATTGATAGCAATTCGAATAATATTGATAAAATTGTTGATAGTAAAGCATTATTAGCTGAATTGTATTTTAATGAGAATCTACCAGATTCGGAGAATGAATCGGATGATGAGAGTAATCAATCTGATATTGAAGGAATTAAAGAGAAACGAAAACGCAATTATAAATCGGCAGATAATCAACAGAAATCGAAAAAGAAACGATACAGTCCTTTACGATTCCATATCGATGATAGTAGCACTTTCAGTGACACTGATAGTGACATTCAAATGAATGATAAAGAGAGTGAAACGAAGAAAAATAACAACACAAATAAAGAATCGTAATCGTATTCTAATCAATAAAGTTTCCAATTACTAAAAATATTGAATTCCAGGGAAAATGTTACAATAATTGATGATGATACTGATTGTAGTGATAGTGTTGAATTTCTCGACGATAACGACTCAGATCTTGAATTGTAATTACAAATTAATTTCGATTATTGGATATTTTGTTTGTAATTGAATTTCCTTTAGTATTTCCCAGGTACAATTAGATCAATCGAGTACACACACAGGCCGTAAACACATCCGTCGTATTTTGACTGATGAGGAATTAACGCAAGAAACACAACAAGCCCGTTTAGAAGAAACTCAACGTATTCAACGTTTAGAAGAAATGGCAAAAATTGTATTTCGATTTGCAATTTATTTATTGACAAATTCAAGTTGATTTTTGTTTTTAGAAAGAACCGTTATGTTCACAACACGATACATTAATTCTAGATATGGATGTTGAAACGAAAACACCATTGATTAAAGTTGATGATTGTTTGTATGCTAGATTGAAGCCGCATCAAATTGATGGTGTTAAATTTATGTGGGAGGCGTGTTATGAGAGTATTGATGCAATCAATGATGGTAAATTAGGTTCAGGTTGTATTCTAGCACATTGTATGGGTTTAGGGAAAACATATCAAGCTATAACTTTAATTCATACTGTTTTAACGTACAATCAATTGACGAAAACGAAACATGTTTTGGTGATGTGTCCATTATCGACGGTTTTGAATTGGAAAAAGGAATTTCAATTGGCTTTTAGTCTATTAAGATCACCACCAGACTACCAGATGTACTATATTGTGTAAGTATTGCGTTAGAAATTGGAGTTATTTAAGACTCGCCTAAATAATTCCATATCTCATTTAGTTTTATTGTATTTGAATACATTTTCCTCTATAAATAACTAAAAATTTAATTAAAAGTTTCCCAAACGGATGCTGCTTGAAATGCTCTTTTTAATTCGTCTCCATAAAAACAAGAATCTTTACAATTTTCGTTTTTCTTTTAGAAAGGAGAATCCAAATGAACGTTTCGCCATTATAGAGAAATGGAAAAATACCGGTGGTGTATTAATAATGGGTTATGATATTTTCGTACGTTTAATCTTTGATAAGACCGATGAAACTAGACGGAATCAATTAAAATGTCATCTAACAAATCCTGGACCTGATCTTGTGATCTGCGATGAGGGACATTTAGTAAAGAATAACAAAACTAAACGTACTGAAGCATTAATGAAGATTAAAACAAATCGAAAGATTATCCTAACTGGTACACCATTACAGAATAATTTACAAGAATGTTCGATCTTTATTCAAACAATTAAAATCGAATAATTTTTCAATTTAATTCTGTTTTTAGATTATTATATGGTAAGATTCGTTAAACCGAGCATATTAGGAACGTTTGCCGAATATACAAATCGTTTTGTTAATCCAATAATGAATGGACAATTTCATGATTCGAAAATTGACGATATTAAGCTGATGAAGAAACGGACACATGTACTTAACAAATTATTGAAGAAAACCATTCACGTATGTCGTTGATTGATTGTTTATTTCTTGTCTAAATAACCATTTGAAATTGTTTTCAGCGTGCTGAGTCGAGTATTTTGAAAGAATATTTACCTACAATTCGGGATTATACAGTTTTTATTAAATTACAACCGATACAAATTGATTTCTATCGAAATTACATTAATTCAATACGTCCAGATCCTAGAGAACGGCAATTTTTCAACGATTATCGAGTATTACAATACATCTGTTTACATCCGTATATAATGCAATTAATTAAAGTAAATTGTTCGAATTGTTCTAAAGAATAAATTTTAATAAAATTTGTATTTGTAGGAGAGGCAAAATGAGAAAAAACGTAAAGAATTGGATACAATCAATGTTGATGAAGAGGACGATGATGTTGTCAACATTCCAATCGATTGGTGGTCGAATATTAAAGTCGACGATCTATCAACGAATATCAATTACGGCCCAAAATTACAAATCATCTTCTCAATAATCGATGAATGCGAATTAATTGGCGATAAAGTGTAATTAATTTACTGAAATTAATCGATTTTATTTTAAAATCAAATCAATGATTTCAGTCTAATATTTTCACATAGTCTAGTCGAATTGGATTGTATTGAACATTTCCTATTGGAATGCGGTACAAGAAATCGTCGGAATTGGATACGTAACGTTGATTATTTCCGTTTGGATGGTACAATTTCACCAGTGCATCGCAACAATTTATGCGATCGTTTCAATTGTACAACGAATAAGACAAAGTAATTCAATAATAAAAAAAAAAAAAATCAACATTAATTTCAATTTACAATTTATTTAAGGATACTTCTTGTTTCTCAAAAGGTTGGCGGATTGGGTCTCAATTTAATTGCAGCAAATCGAGTTATATTAGTCAGTACGAATTTCAATCCAGGCTTTGATACACAAAGTGTTTATCGTGTTTATAGATTTGGACAAACGAAAATGTGTTTCGTCTATCGTTTAGTTACAATGGTAGTTACAATTGGTTTATAGTTGAAATTGTTAATTCTTTTATCATTGTTTAGGGTACAATGGAAGAGAAAATCTATCAAAGATGTGTAGTGAAACTATCATTAGCTAGTACTGTAATTGATAAATTCCATATAGCTCGTCATGTTGCCCGTAATGATTACTTCAATACAATGTACAATTTAGATATTGAAAATTACCAACAACATCTCATACCAAATGTACCAAATGATCGTATGTTGGCAAATTTAATACAAACAATTGACAGTATTTTCAATTACAATGAATATCAAGCATTATTAGAAAATCGTCCGGAAGAAGAATTGAATGATGAGGAGAAAAAATTGGCATGGGAGGAGTATAATATTGAAGAAACTGGTAAAGAATTTATTCGAATTTGAATTTTAACCACTCTCTTATTCCTTTAAGATCCAGTTATTAATCGAACTGATAATTCTAAAATTTACCAAAATCCAATCAATTCCAAAACAACAACAACAAATATTTCCAAATATTTAACAAGATCTGTATTTTGTTGGGATCGTAATAATGCTTCTTGATGTTTATAACTCAATTTTCATTGTAATTTAGTTACAACAATGAAAATTGAGTCACTACAACCAGAATTTTAATTGAATTTGTCCATTTCAGCTGCCAAAAATGCAGAACCTGTAAAACCAAATGCAACAGTACAGTAAGTTTATCGTTTTTCTTTTTTTTTTCAAATTATTCCATTTCAATTGGTAATTTTCTAGACGTTTTATGCCATCAAGACCACCGACTCAGCAGCAGGGACCATTACAGCAATTCGATTTGCGCAATTTGGAGGATGTTTTGCGGCAACGTTGGAGTACTATAGCACGACCTGTGTTCAATCAAAACAATGTGGTACCGTCGATTAATACTCGTGTAGCTTCAATTAGCGGTGCTAGTAGTATTAATAATAATAATAATAATAATAATAATGATAGGTCTGTTCCGAATAGACCGCTAATATTAAATAGAAGCAATTTAAAAGATAGCGAACCACAGCCTGGTCCTAGCGGGTTACAAAATCACGTGATTAATAATAATAATAGATTGTTGGATTTCCAACAGTGGCGTGCTCAGAAATCGTTATCTGGTAACAAGTCGGATAATCGTGGATTCTTTGTACGTGATAAAAACGCTTCAAATACCAATGATTTTCGTTTAAATCGATTTTTTAAGTAGTTTTTTTTGTAAAATAAAGCTTTTGTATTAAAATACTTTATTGATTGTTTAAAAAAAAAATACAATTTGAAAATTTATTCTGTAGCATCATCTTTACTAACAGCGAATGGTTCATCGACCGTTTCAGTTCCACAATCGACAATCACAACATCCTTCTCCGGTCTATCACGATTGTCGGTTTTTGTTTGTTCGATTTTACGTACAATATTCATGCCCTGTAAGATTTTACCAAAAACCACATGCCGTCCATCCAGCCATGAAGTTTGTTTCGTTGTAATAAAGAATTGTGAACCGTTGGTATCCTTGCCGGCATTCGCCATTGATAACCAACCGGCACCGTAATGTTTCAATTTGAAATTCTCATCTTCGAAACGTTCACCGTAAATACTGCGACCTACAATTCAAATTTTTTTTGAAACATTTTCTCTAGTGAGTGTTGTGTTGTTTACCTCCAGTACCATCGCCTTTGGTATAATCGCCGCCTTGAATCATGAAATCTTTGATTACACGATGGAATTTACTGCCCTTGTAGCCTTCGCCGGCCGGTTTTTGGGCCAATTCAACGAAATTGCGTACAGTTTTCGGGACGGTTTTACCAAACAAACCGATCGTTATACGACCGGCAGTTTCATCGCCGATTTTTATATCGAACCATACCTAAACAATCAAAATTGTATTCCAAATGGAATACTTTGTCTGTAGTTTATGAACTTACCTTATCCGTCACTTTAGGCCCTTTCTTATCATTCTGACAATAACTGAAAACACACAATAATGAAACAATACAGAAACCAATTAAAAGTAATTTCATTTTTGTGATTTTCTTTGTCAATGAATGAATCTTGGCAAACCAGTGCGACACAAACTTAGAAGCGGCCACGAATCAACTTTTGTACTCGAACTAGAATAGATGGCGACTGTACCGTTAATTTACAAATTAATCATCGACACAATCTCTAATAATATCTCTTTCTAACACACGACAATCAATAATAACGTTTAGTTGTAATTTTGTGATGATTTCGTGCGCACTCTGAAATGCTAAATCAGCCGAATCTGTAGCGGTTTTTTTTTTTTTTTTTTTGAATGAAACGAATAAGAAGAAGCCACGCTACGGTCACGAGGCATTCATAAATGAATTGAAATGAATAAGGCATTCACCTTTCGCCCACGATATTTTCCAAATTTTACCGCATTTCGCTGCTTGTTTTAAAATTTTGTCTTCAATGAAGTTCCGATGATTTAGCCTGAAAATTTAGGAAGAAAATCGTTTAAAATTCAACACAACAAATTCTCAAATCAATAAAGTTGATAGTTATCGTAAAATCGGCACGTTTCACGTTGATTTTCCATGAAAAATCCAGCAAAAAAGCTTACGTGCACATGGATGTAAATTGAAATTTCAGAAATTCGACGACAGCGCCATCGGTGAGAATAAGGTTGAACTAAAAAAACNTTGTTGCCGACACCAAAATGTGTCCGTGTGTGGACGGAGTCTTACAGCTCCAAATTTTGTAATTGTTAGTTCGTTGTTCCAGAATTGGTGAGATATTTACACAATAAACTTGAAGCCTAGTTGAACAGAACTGAATTTCAAACTATCAGTTGGCTTAAACATTAGTCAAATTAATCTGAAAATTCGAGTGTAAGAATTTCAACATTTTGTAATTTCCTAATCTAATAAACCGTACACATATAATTAAAGTTACTAAACAACAAAGATATGTCCAAAGGAAAATTTAAACGTTAAAATAAAATTTCTAGAAATTCTTCAACCTTTTTAAATACTGTCATTGGAAACTACCCTGTAAAATTAGATTACAATACATTTAGTTTCGAGTAAAATTCTAGCCTTGATTGGTGAAATTTCACATGAACCGGTCCCAATTTATTACCGCTACAACTAAATTAAAAATTATAAATTATGCTTTTGAATAATTAAAATCAAGTCATTGCCGCGCCTTATTATAAATTCAATAAATTATTTTTTAATAAAACATGTATTTCATTAATATTTATAATTCCCGCCAACAGATCACCAATACGCATGTCTACAATTAATTTGGCGGTACTTTACGCCATCTGTACAACAACCGTTTCATCATTTATTCCGTTGGTTTTGGTGCAGTGAACCACGTGGTGAGTTTAATTAACATTTTCTCCCCCTAATTAGAATTTTATAAAAATAACGAATAATAATTATCGAAGATTAAATCGGGACAATTCAAGCAAATTGATTTTATCGAAATTAATTTTCTTGCTTTTTTTTTTTTGAGGCCAACATAACCTAGCTTTCTCTTCTCGTTATCCGTTATGTAAACGTACGTATGGGGGCCCCCCATTTTGGTGTAGGCTAGTGTTCAATCTAATGAAGCACGTCCCCAATTTAATATTCGTGACTAGATCGAACACTCGCCTACAACATGGGGCGGAAATTCACGTCCTTCTGTTTGTTTTCTTCTTTTTTGGCTGCCTCGTTGCTTTTTTTTTGGTTGCTTTCAAGTTGTTTACGTCTATACAACATGTTCTTTGTTTATGAATGAATCGAATAATAGTAATATTGAAAGGAAAGTCGGATTTATTCTTCTTTGGTGATCTAGTTGTATGATTATTCAACATATCATAAAGCTGGTTCAGCAAAGCAGAATGCATTCGACTGTACGTCGTGGGATTATTATTGAAATATTTTCAAAAAGAAAGAACGAAAAATGGGCCGGTGGTGAATTGATGAAGGAGGAAGTGAGGTGGTTGAGAACTATGTGGGGAATCTGGCTTGAAGGAACTCCTGGTGTGATATGTATTCATTTTAATATATCACAGCCAGTAGTTACCTACGAAATGGATTCCCGATCACGACAATTTTTATGGAAATTTAATTATTTTAACCATTTATCTTTCAACATAAAATTGATGGCATTTATGGAAATAAGATGGAAACAATAGAAATTCCACTCAAGGTAAGTCGTGATAATGACTATAAATCTTTTTCTTAGAAAAGCATGAATGGAATTTTTGTTATAATTACATTTCAACAGGTAAAAATTCCGAATCTACCGTACAGTCAACGGAATTTCACATCAATATTCGGTTATAAATTATTCGTTTTAATTTTTCATGGAAGGAGCGCCCATTTAAATTTATATTCAATTTAAATATTAATTGGCCTTTTTATTCTATAACAAAAATGCAAGTCAAAAATTTTAATTTTGTTTTAATTTTGGCTATTCTTAATTAAGTAAATAAAAAAAATTATAATTGTACAATTTTGCAAATGAAATATTTAGAATTTCATTGTAGTTTTCCTCGACTTTTCAAGAATGTAGGAAGTTCGTTGACCATAATTGGTAAGTTTATCGTTAGTTTAAGTATAATTACCTCAAGTTTATGGTAATTATTTTTAGAAATTTCCCCACTAATTGATTTTAACAAATTATTGAAATTTGTCAAATGTATGACAAAATATAATTTCTCTCGATAATTCCCACCAAATCCCTGTTTATTCCGTTTTAAAATAAAATACAAGTACTCAATTGGGAAATTTGGAGAATTTTAGAAATTTTTGAGGCGAAGAATATTCCAACAAAACTACGATTTGGTGTTTTTAATCGATCATCTAGAAAATGCAATTTGTCCAGCTTTTCTGGTTTCTTTACCAACTCCCTAATAAGGCAGTAATTTTTTTAAATCCAGTCTTCAACTAATGAGTTACTTTAAATTAAACATCCGGTATAGCAGTTGGAAGTATCCAATGTCATAAACGTTCAAATTTCCCTTAAAGTATAATAAGACATTAATTTTCTCCGCAATTTTTATGCTAATGTGAGAATGAATGTAAACAATAGAAAATTTTCTATTCAAATAATTATAGAATTACAGCCCAATATGATGTTTTCGGCGTAATTGCATGGCCAATGATTGTAAATTCAACGCTACTACAATATTCTAGTTTTATATTCAGGTATTGTTAGAACAAAATATAAGTCAGTGACTAATACGAGAAGAATTTTTAGAATAACAAAGTGTAATGCAAATGCCTTTCCGATTATCGGGAAAAATTGTTCTCAAGTTTTATGAATCACAATAATTCCATATCTAAATTATTTTTCATTCAAAGTTAAAACAAACATTTGAGCATTTTATCAATGATTTAAAAAGACTTTGATTTACGGTTACAAAATCTGGAGCTATAATTTAAATTTCATTCATGTTTATTGATAAATAAAATTCCAGATGTTGCCCCCAATTAATCAATTTTGCCACATTCCAATAATCATCTAATTATCAATAAAGACTAGTTAAATTTTTATAATTAGTCTCAGCTATAAATCTAAAAAGGCTACATTATCTATTAAATAATCGAATTAATTTGTTCTATCTGCAATTGCGATTAGAATTATCGACGTTAATATCCGAATTATCCATGTAGGATGTAGCTTTAACGAGAGATAAACTAATTATTGACGTCTACAAAAATACTAATAAGGAAATTTTCAATGCAATTAATTTGCCGTGATTAATTGTGGGGATTTTTTAATTTTAATTTTTATACATTTATGTTTGTTTGACGGAATGTTTATTTGATCGTTTACATTTCGTAAATTGTTGTCGATGACGCATTTTGAATCGTACATGGGCAGTTAAAATATCCACAAATAGCACAATAATTACCATTTTGATTGATAATAAAGTTTGGATTTTGTTCTAATTTATAGCGAATTTGTTTCTGTTGGTGTTTTTTTATAAAATAGTTAATGAAAGCTTTACAATCGTATTTTTCTTTGGTTGACGCTATAAGTGATTGTTCGTTTTTGTTCTCTTCAGAATCATCATCGCAAATTATATTCGCTAATGATTCACTTTTTATTGTCATTGTTTCGGAAGTTTTAATTCGTCTACAAGTACAATCGATTCGATCACAACTCGAAGAACATAAACTATCCGATTGTTCTTCATCATAATCAAATCGTAAACAAAGACATCCGGAAACGGTGCAACCGCAACTATAAAAATTAAAATCGCGTGGTATCGTGT
The DNA here is from genome assembly GCA_013841185.1 of Hycleus phaleratus. Classification (NCBI taxonomy): domain Eukaryota; kingdom Metazoa; phylum Arthropoda; class Insecta; order Coleoptera; family Meloidae; genus Hycleus; species Hycleus phaleratus. The sequence continues at coordinate 48,817 of JACDRP010000128.1, forward strand.
CTCTAGCGGAAAATTCTAATTTTTCGGTGCTTCTTGCCAGATACGATTGTAAATTACAACAAATACAATCAAATACGTTACATCCACAAATACAAAGTTCCCCGAAACTCTTCGTTCCTGAAGAATATTCGTGTAATTCGTCACAAATACAATCGTCAAAGCCACAATCGCTACAAATCCTTTTTGTAATTGCAGCTAAATCCGAACAGACACAGTCGTATAAACCGCATTCGTCGCAAAAATTTTCAAAAATATCTTCAAGAGACGAACAAATACAATCGTCAGGAAGACCACATTCACTACAATAGAAACGTTGTTTCGTGTAATCAATTTTGCCTGGGCAAATACAACAATCTTTAACAGGCAAACCACAACCACAACAACACTCCCTTGCGAATTTTTGCTTTTTTAGAAAATCTTGTCGCACCTCTATTTCCACAATAATCAAAATCTCATCCATTATTCTCGCAATATAATCGTTGAATGCATCATCTTCTGGCAATTCTAATTCCACCGGGAATTCTTCTATTCTAATACCTTCAATTATATTGTCAAAAATACGAATTATTATAATTTAAGCTTACTATCGCCTAGAGGTTCCCAATCGTTTAACTCTTTGATTGCTTCGTTCTCATCAATTGCCGCAAATTTCTTAGCTTCGAAATCGAAGAAATGATCGCGATTGTTTCGCGCCTAATGCGAGCAAATTTACACAATTTTATTTTCAATTATTGAAACTTACAGATTGTGTTTTTCGTTGTTGAAATTTCGCTAATTTCCTCTGCATTGCTAAAAATTTATTGATTTCTTCCGCTGCTTTTGATAGTTTCGTATTCGAGGATCTTGAACATGATGATTTTGGGCTAGTTTTAGGCAAACAATCATAGTAATCATTTGGTTGAATGTAAGGTTGCCAATTATTCGAACAATCTTTGCCAATAGTTTGAAATATAAAAGTCTGAAAGTTGAGGGTAAAGGGGCTTTTGTTTAAATTGTTCGGAGAGTTGTAAATACCTTGAGAGTGGGGCCTTTGAATGGTCCTTTTTTGCATTGTAAATACGGATCGTTTTCTAAATTGAAAATTTGACTGTAGCAAAAACGATTATTAATTTGTCCAATTTTCTCAGCACAACCACTAGAGTTTTTTGAGAAACTCATTTTAAAAAATTCGAGATAATAGACAGTACTTTTGCATATTTGTAAGAATTGACAGTGACCTGCTGTGATTAAAAAATAAATAAATAACCAAATTTTATGTTTATTTTACATTGCAATGTAAACAAGTACAATTATTATGTTGGCAGACTTGGCAATCTTTCCCGAATTCATCGACAGTTGTGCAAATACAATCGTCAACTTCACAGCCGCAAGTGCATTTCTGCTTTCCGATATTCAATTCTTCGCAAAGTTCATCGATAAGCTTACAAATACAATCGAGAACATTACATTCGCAATGCGTACAAACAACTCCCTCTCCTGTATCTTCATTTTCGTTTTCCATTTTAAATATTAATATTTAGAAAATAAATTACAACAGAACTATAATTGTAGACCAAATTTGAAGATAATCCAAAAGAAATCGGGTATTTTTGAAAATTACGTCAAACATAACCTCACTTTTATATGGTCGATCGACGCGTTATTTTATTGTTAGGATGGCTTTTATTCGACGATTTATTCGATTAATTCCATTGAAACGTAATTATAATTCAATTATTGATTAATTAAAATAAAATTTGTCAATTTTTAGAGCAAACTACGAATTTTGTACGTAATATAACCTCAAATCCGACAACAGAAATTTCAAAATCTATACCACAAATCAGTTTGATTAATATAAATAATAATCCATGGATATGGCAGAAAAATAACAAAATCCAATTACCAATAGTTACAAAGATACAATTGAATTTACCAAGTGATTTAAAATGGGTACCACCACCGATTGATCAACCAAATCAAAATAAAGAAATCGAAATGCCCTCGATACCCGAAAATAATCTACCAAAATATGCTGCCCGTTTAATTGTTATACGCAAGAGGAAGATGAAACGGCACAAATTGAAGAAATTGCGTAAACGCATGAAATTCGAATGGGCTAAAGTAAAATTTATTATAATTACAATAAATTATTAATTTTTTTAATTTTAGAAACGACAACAACGTGAATTGAAGAAAGAGAAGGAATTTCAAGCACGATTAATAAAACAATGCAAAGATGCTGAAGCTTTCTCAGCTGAAAAATATGTTGAAGAACGTTTAGACAAATATAACGAATTATTGAATTTACAGAAGAACTATTCTGGTCGATTAATAAACAAGACAAATTAATTCGTATTATCTGGTAACTGATGTAAATAATTGTCGAAGACTCTTATTGGCTTTCAATAAATTCACTAAAGATTGAATCCGCTCGGCTGTAAATTCTTCAGGGTGCTTCTTGAAGATTGCATCGACTTCACTCTTTTTAGATTTCATTTTTTTCTTGTACAATTTTGATTTTGTTCTCGTTTTAATGACGTCTTTACATGATGGTATTCTATACGTTTGTTCTTCTGATTTTTTAGATTTTTTGGATTGTTTCTTCACCGAATCATCGGACTTTTTCTCTACTTTCCTAACGCTAATTTTAGATGATGCTCGTATTATTTCTAACGAATCCGTATGCATTGCGAGTTTTGTCCGTGTAATTGTACATTCATCGATACTTCTTCTACTTAATCGTTGAAGTAGAGTTGGTGACGTCTCTTCAAGTTTCTTCATCATTTTCACTGCATTTATTGATTGTTTTTCGAATTTTCTAATACGTAATAGAACTGAATCTCTAACACTCACTAATTTCGGTATATTTGTTTCAATTTTCAAACTTTCATCTTTACTTTCAGCCTTATAAACCGGCATTTCGGTATCTTTCTTTGTAAATTTCTCTCTCAATAGAATCAAAGAATCGATAGCTTCTAATAAAGAAGTAAAATACGATTTTTCGCACTCTTCGTGTTCTTCTGCTTCAAATTGACTGTACGGTTTCAACCGGCTTTTTAATTCGAAAACTTTTATCGAACTCTCAGATTCTTCTACTTCCAACCTGGGAAAATAAAAATAAAAATTTGACCGACTTGTAAACGAATTTGTACCTATCCTGACTGGATTCTTGCGGCTTTACTCTTTTTCCCACAGAACATTTATCGTCAATCTCGAATTCTAATTTTTCCGTATTTAATAAAAATTCAGCCTGTGTAGGCATCGATTTCAATGCATAATAGATGAATTTTTTGAATTGTCTGATAATTTCCCTCAAATATTTCTCACGTTCTTTTATCTGTTCGATTTTATCGTTTTTAATGTTCACCAATTCATCAATTTGTTGTTTTTGATCACCGACAAGATTCGCTAATTCTTCAATTTCGTTACGATAATTCCTCTGTAATTCGGCTAATTCTGTTCTATATTTATTGCGTTCACTATTCAAGGTTTGTTGTAATTTTTGCGAATGTTGACGATGTAGATCAAGCTTAAGTTGACCTAAAGTCTTTTTATATTTCGCTCGAATGCATTCGACAATTTTAGCTTCTTTCGCTTGCATACGCCTGGAAATTGGTTTTTAGAAAGGAGGAATTTTTAATGAATTTCAATTACTTGAGTTTTTGATATAATTTCATAACGATTGCTCCTTGCTGATTTTGCGCCATTGTTAGGACAGCCTCGGTAGCTTTCGTTAATTCTTCTTGACACATTTCATTCCATTTTCGATCCAATTGTCGTAAATCGTCTTCTGCTTTCATTTCTTGTTCGCGTACTTCCTTTCGGAAAGCTTCTATAAGTGTATCGATTTTCTTCTCATAATAGGCAATTGCCATTTCCAATTGGTGGGCGTATTTATCGTATTCTTCCTTCCGCAATTGATCAGCTAGACGATTCTTTTGAATTTCGCACAAAGCCTTCATGTAATCCTCTATTCTCTCTATTTCTTTCTTATGTAGTTTGTCCAAATAATTTCGATATTTTTGCTCGATTTGATCACCGATTTCTAAACATCTTGTCGTTAATAATGATCAAAAAATCGATGAATTTACCTAAAATTCCTTGATGTGTTAGAGCTTGTACATATTTCTTTGTATTTAGCGGCGAAAACGATATATTCCCTTTTAATACATTACTAGGAGATATCCACAAATCATCACCGGGTCCTTCTAATGGTTCCAAACCTAGGTCGCCCCTCATTGCTTCCGGACATTGTTCGAAAACTAATGATGCTAAACGATCACCTAACTGTTTTCGTGTTTCCGTTATTGTTGGTATTTCTAGATTGCTCATCAATTCATTACGACGTTTATAAGCCACACTCCATGCTTTTGTTCATTAAAAATATCGCAATGAGTTTATTATTAAATAATTGTAAACAATATCAGTACCCATACTGGAATTTTTTATATTACTTGTTGTAATATTTAGATTGGAAATTTAGAATTTTGGAGAGTTTCAATTAGAATTTTGAAAAATTACAAAAATTCAAAAATTTCATCAATCAATAGAATAACAATCGAATTTTGTCGCCATCTATTTCTCCAACAAAACAAATTGTTAAAAAATTGATAATTTCGAAGCTTTTTGAATTTTAATGGTTCTAATTTGCAAAATTCATTATAATTTCGAAATTAATTGACGAATATTACCGTTTTAATAATTAAATTAGCGCCATCTATCGCAAAACTAGTAAATGACTTGACATCTATGGTGTTGAGGTTATGTTCAAAATTGTTGTAAATTAGACAATTAGAAAAATGTCTAATAAAAATAAAAATAATAACGACAGTTTGATTGCTTATAGTGAATTAGCAATAAGGAATAATCTATCGATCGTCGAGTATTGTCGTACATCCATGGCCGCTTTATCCGGTTGTACCGCAGGTTAGAATCAACGTTCACATTTTAGTGTTATTTAATAAAATTTTAATTTTAGGCCTTTTGGGATTGACCGGTTTGTACGGTGCTGGCTTTTATATATTCGCTGTAACCAGCTTATGGTTGATGGTATTGTTCAAAGCCGGCATTTCGAATTGGAGCAAATACTTCATTTCGCGTAAACAATTACTAACGAACGGATTTTTCGGCCAATTATTCACTTATATATTATGTTGGACATTCATATACGGCATGGTGCACGTTTATTAAATCCAAATTTTCTTTAATAAATTGTTGGTGATAGTATTAATAAATTTTATAATTAAATTAGAAATATTGTCTCTCAATGACCATGTCCTGTATTTAGTTTAGTTGGCTGGTGGTGGGGGTGTTAACATGGGAAAATGGCTGTTGATGAACGAAACTTCCGTTCGGCGTATTATGAGAAAGTCGGTTTTAAAAATGTGGAAGAGAAACGTTCAATTGAGATTTTATTAAAAGAGAAATCGTTAGATTTACAAAAATTGAAACAATTTTGTTTACGTTTTGGTGTACCGATAGCCCATAAAAATTACGTATGGAAATTACTATTAGGTACATAAAATATTATTAAATTGGTATGCCTGTTGGGCGCTAAAATTTAAAAATTGACACAAATTTTTTAGGAGTCTTACCAATGAACGAGAATTGTCGGGATTTTGTTTACGAACAACGTCGACAAGTTTACAATAATTTAAAACATGCATTAATACAATTAAATTATATTAATAATAATACAACACGAACTCAACGTTTTGTTGCAATGTGGCTATTGGAATTTGGTAAATTACGTCCAGGTGTTTGCGATTTTGAAAAAGCAAACAAGCCTATAACAGCTATTATTAAATTCGTTATCACATTATTTGATAATGATATAGATATTTATTGGATTTCTAGAAATTTCTATGATGTTATACAAAGATTTCAACCAGAAATACCAAAACTAGTCGACCTATCTTATAATTTATTAGAGAAAGAAGATAACGATTTATATAAACATTTAATACAAACCAATATTTTAGATGATCTACCGTTTAAACAATGGTTTGAAGTTTGTTTTGCCGGAATAATCACCGACATAGTCTTAGGAAAGTATGTCGATTCAAAATTCCTTATTTTTTTGCTAATTTACTATTATAGAATTTGGGATAAAATCTGTGCTGGTTCCTATAAAATTCTAATCTATGTTGCTATAACCATTTTAACAACTCAAAATCGGAAATTAATGAAATGTAAGAATTTAGAACAAACCCTCAAAATAATCACTAATGTAAGATGATTATAATTAATGTCTTTTCCTATTGAAAACACTGATAAATTTGCAGTTCTCAAATGAACGTTCTGAAGTTGTGGTGAATAAATCGTTGGAATTGTGGCAACAACACGGTAGTCCTCTAACTGTTTACGATAAACCAAAACTTCAATAACAAAGTGTCTTATTTTAACTATAAAAATATATTTTTCTATTTCATATATTAATAAAATTACAAAAAATAAAATTTGATTTAATATACTCCATCAAAGTAGCAATTTTGAAGGTTAACTCCAACAAAATATGTGCATTTTGACGAATTTAAACAATCATAATTAGAAATAATAGTAGAATAGGCTTTTTAATCGCCGTATTAAGCGAAATAAGATCGAAAAATGATAAGAACAGAGGTAAAGATACGGTAATTTTAATTTTATTGTGGAAAAAATTACAATCAAAATTATGGAAAGTGAAAGTTTATTAACCAAATACATAATTATTTTTCTTGTTGTTAGTGGATATTGGTGAGTACCATTGTATTTTAATTTAAAAAAAACCAAAATTTTTTGGAAAATAATTGAGGTTATTTTCCTGGAACGTCAACAATAATTGTGGCGCTAAATTTGAATATTCTAGGATCATATCAATAACAACAGTTTTTATCAACAAAACTCTACTGAGTGGTATTGATTTAAATGCACCAATGTTTATTGCATTATATCAAACTTTAATTACTGCAATTATTTGTTTAATTAAGAAATATTTGAGTTATTTATGGCCGGAAAGATTCTCGTTTCCCAATACACATGTTTGGGATAATAAAACAATAAAAGCGGTAGGTATTCGATTATCAATTTGTTAATTTATTAGAATTTCTATAATTTTTAGATAATGCCAGTTTCTTTGATGTTTACATTAATGATAGCCACTAATAATTTATGTTTAAAGTACGTATCGGTGGCTTTTTATTATATTGGACGTTCATTGACGACAATTTTTAACGTAATCTTCACCTATTTATTGTTGAATGAAACAACATCGAAACGTAGTTTATTCTTTTGTGGGGTGATAGTTTGTGGATTTTGGTTGGGTGTTGATCAAGAGAATTTAGCCGGTATGCCTTCATTAATACAACTATCAATAATTTTAATTGTTTTTGGATTTTTTAGGGAGTCTATCAGTGGCCGGCACAATTTTCGGTATTCTAGGCTCGTTATCATTATCATTATTTTCGATTTTAACCAAAAGGGCATTACCGAGTGTTAACAATCAAATATGGGCATTATCTTATTATAACAACATCTATGCAACTATTCTATTCATTCCATTAATGCTTTTTAATAACGAATTTATCGAATTGTACAATTATGAGAATTTGTGGACAATTTATTTTTGGTTTATTATGACCGTTGGTGGTGTTTGTGGATTTGCAATTGGTTTCTTTACTTCATTACAAATTAAAGTATTATCGTAATTAATTATTTTATTGTTTTAATTATAATTGTTTTTAGTATACGTCAGCATTGACGCATAATATTTCGGGTACGGCGAAAGCTTGTGCTCAAACAGTATTAGCAACGTATTGGTATCAAGAAGTCAAATCGGTCCTATGGTGGTGTTCAAATTTTATTGTTTTATTAGGTAGCGCCGGATATGCCCGTGTTAAACAACTGGATATGGAAAAGAAACACAAAGAAAGCAAAAATTTACAAGTTTAATGTCTTCGAAATAGTTTCGAACATTTACAATAAAATAAATTGCGAAATATTTTGTTTTGTGTATCATTCTTTATACCGCAATAAAATTATGCCAAGTTTTGGAAATGATTTTTTAAATTGTTAATTAATATTAATTGTCAATTTACTAATAATCAATTAGCACTTTGATGTGTTTATAATTTGTCTAATCAATGGAAACTTTCCACCTATTGCTAAATAAGATAATTGGCAATGGTGAGTTGGAAAAACTACAAGTTATTGATTATAATAACAGTTTGTTTAGGACTCTAATTCATAATTAATTCTATTTATATAGAATAATTGTTTACTTGTATGATTTAATTGCAGGTCAGCTATCAATAAAGTGATTGATAAATTAATCGTCTGTTTAAGCATTTTACTAGTTTTTTTTCTTATTAATTGACGATATGGAAAATATCAAAATTCGAGTGCTTCTCTAGATCCGGTTATTTCTCATGTTAAATATTTATTTTGAAAATAAATCGATAATTCATTGATTTTAATGAGCAATTGTGATAATTTCAATTTCTTCGAAATTTCTATAATATTGAATCTATAAATAAGACCAAACCAGCTCGAATTTAAATATAAAGAAACGTTATCGACAATGTTTGTTTTAATGAGCTTTTAGGGCATTTATGTTTGTTTTCTAATAATACCCACTTTAGATTTGAAATTAATTAATTATTTCTAGCTATCAGCAAGATAATTAGAAGTTCGACGACCGGGATTGCTCTAATAACCATAAAAATATAGAATGTCCGAATTGAAAGTACTCAATTCTATTGTATTATGGAATGAAGAAAAACGATAAATATCAATGTTGTAAGGGTCTTATAGCTCATTTTTTAAAAATTCAACAATTTCGACAATAAGCGATCGTTTTTGATTGACTTTCAAATAAGCTACGAGACTCTAATTTTATTAAAATGTCCCCAATGAAGTACTGTATAAATCTTTAAAATATTCTAATCAATTTATGATTTGATAAGAAGCTGGAAAATTGTATAAGTCCACGTTATATTTACTAAAGAAGATAAATTCGAAATATTTGTTTAAGAAGTTAAACGATTAGAAATATCAAAAAAATTACATTTAGTTCGATTTCGACAGTAGAGATATGCATATAACTTGAATTAACTATAATATGTTTATCACAATAATAATAATTTGTCTTTTTTTGTATATTTTAAAATGTTTAATCAATCATATCCATATTATGTATTATTTACAAAAACTCCCCGGACCACCTACAACACACATGATTTTTGGCAATGTTGAAGCTATAATAATAGAAAATCCAGGTATTCAATATTTTTAATTTTATTAATTATTCTAATATTTAAAACTACAGTTAATGGTTTTAAAATTCTGAGAAAATGGTCTCGGGATTATTATCCTAATTATAAATGTTGGGTAGGACATCTTACACTAATTAATATAGTTAATCCCTACGATATGGAGGTAAATTTTCAGAAACAAAAAACTATCTTTGGAATAATTGTACTAATTTTAGAAAATTTCATCAAATGTCGCCCATAATACTAAATCTATAGCGTATAATTGTTTAATAAAGTGGCTAGGTACCGGTCTTTTAACTAGTACAGGGGACAAATGGCAACAAAGACGTAAAATATTAACATCAGCATTTCATTTCAATATTTTACAAGAATTTTTACCAATCATCCACGATTGTACAACGAAACTTATTGAAGATCTACGTACCACTTGTAACGAACCTTCTATAGATATAACATACTACATATATGATTTTACATTAAATAGTATCGGTGAAACATCAATGGGTGTGAATTTTAAAGAGAAAACAGCCGCTAATATGGATTATAGAAAAGCTGTTCACGATATAAGTGAACCATTATTTTACCGTTTCCTACGCCCATGGTTACTTAATGACTTCCTCTATTTTTTCACATTTAATTATAAAAGAGAAATAAATTTTATAAACATATTACATTCATTTACCAAAAATGTTATTAAAGAACGAACATTAAATTTTAATAAAACACCAACAATTGATGATAAACGTAACAATTTTGAAGATATTTGTTATTCAAAAAAGAAACGTTTAGCTATGTTAGATTTGCTATTATCAGTCAAAAATGAAGAAGGCTTGATCGATGATGAGGGCATTTGCGAAGAAGTGGACACGTTTATGTTCGAAGGACACGATACTACAGCAGCTGCAATTTGTTTCGCACTACTTCTTTTCGCTAACCATAAAGAAGTACAGGTACGTTTTTAAGGCACTTTTTGTATAATAGCCTTTATTAAGAAAATTGAAATTATAGGAATCAATTATACAAGAAATGAAGGAAGTATTGGGCGATATCCGTAAGAGACCAACTTATAACGATTTACAAGAAATGAAATATTTGGAACGTTGTATAAAAGAATCGTTAAGAATATATCCAAGTGTACCATTTATAGGGCGTATGATTGGTGAAGATTTTATCACACATAATGGTTATTTGATAAAGAAAGGTTCTGTCGCTCACATACACATTTACGATATTCACCATAATCCGGAATTCTATCCTGATCCTGAGAAATTCGATCCGGATCGTTTCCTACCTGAGAATATTCAACAAAGACACCCTTTTGCTTATGTTCCATTCAGTGCTGGACCGCGGAATTGTATCGGACAACGGTATGCGATGATGGAATTGAAAGTGGCATTGTGTGGAATTTTAGCGAATTTTATTTTGGAACCCATCGATACACCGGAAACGATTGAAATATATTTGGATTTAATTTTGCGTACAAAAAATGGAATTAAAATGAGATTAATTGAAAGGAAAAACTAATTCAAATTCGAATGTTTTGTTTTCACTGGCTTGTAATAAACGATATAAATAAACGATATTTTGCAAAAGATAATAAACCATTAGTTTATTAGTTATTATACATAAGCAAGATAAAAACTATTCTAATCACAATGAAATCACAACACACGGGCTACTGTTTATCGAATCGATTTTTTTTAATGCATTCACTTGTGAACATTTGACTCATTATCAGAAGATAAACTCTTCAAGCTTGAAATCGGCATTATTATGTTTAAGAGGAGAAATATTCTCCTGCTAACAATAAGAGAATCTAGCTCTAGAATCTTACATTGTGACGTTTTAAAGAGTAATAAAAATAAGCAACATTAGTAGAGAAAATCCTATTTAAAAAATTGACCATTAAGTTGTTCTTTAACAAAAATAAATGCTTAGGTATTAGACATTAATCATGACCTGTTACTATGCAAACAAAATAAAACATATCTAATTTTAACCAGCTTAACCATTATTTTAGCAATTATTTTGATAGCTGTTATCGAATTTTTATTGCAAATTATTGGCGAAATCCTTTCCGATCGATATATTTATAAATATCGATCGTCAAACAGAATCAAAGGCCAACAATTATTTCTTAATCATCAAAGAACTTCAAGCAGTTCATTCTAGAAACTCTAAAGTAAACTGAAATTAATTTCGACATGTTATTAGTTTTAATTGTTATAATTTTACTCTTTTATGCATTGAAATTATTAGTAAATCATGTACAGGTAATGTACTATTTGCAAAAACTACCAGGCCCACCGAAACAACATTTAATTTTTGGCAATATAAAAGCTTTAGTAGGAGAACCAGGTGAGTATTTCTATTATTTTTTTAAACTTCCAATCAAATATGTTGGATTTTAGTTGAAGCATTCAAAGTTTTGAGGAAATGCTCTCGAGATTATTACCCTAATTATAAATTTTGGGCTGCACATTATGCAGTTATCAATATAGTTAATCCGTACGATACTGAGGTAAATTATTATTTTCTAAATAAATGTACATTAAGATTATTGTTTTTATTTTGTTAGAAAATTTTATCAGATGTCACCCACAATTCGAAAGCTGTCGTTTACAAATTCTTAGAACGTTGGCTTGGTACCGGTCTCCTAACTAGTACAGGAGAAAAATGGCAACGACGACGTAAAATTCTAACCTCAGCGTTTCATTTCAATATTTTACAAGAATTTTTACCAATAATTAACGATTGTACAACGAAACTTGTGGAAGATCTAAGGAAAACTTGTAACGAACCATATGTAAATGTAGCAGATTATATAACCGATTTTACATTAAACTCTATTGCTGAAACTTCAATGGGTGTAAATTTTAAAGAAAAAACAGAAGCTAATACAAATTATCGGAAGGCAATCCATAAAATGGGTGAAACATTACTGTACCGCCTTTTGCGTCCATGGTTTATCAGTGATTTTACATATTTTTTCACATTCAACTATCACAAAGAAATGAAATTGGTTGAAACTTTACAATCATTTACTAGAAACGTTATTGAAGAACGAAAACGAAATCTTAAAAGTGGATCAGCGATTAATGGTAATACAAATGGTAATTCTGAGTTTATCTCCTATTCGAAAAAGAAACGAATGGCAATGTTGGATTTGCTGTTAACAGTAAAAGATGAACAAGGTTTAATCGATGATGACGGTATTTGTGAAGAAGTCGATACTTTTATGTTTGAAGGACATGATACTACATCTGCTGCAATTTGTTTTGCATTACTTGTTCTGGCTAACCATCGAGAAGCACAAGTACGCCCTTTTTAGATAGTTTATAGTTTTTCTAATCGAGATTTAAATTCTATAGGACTTGATCGTAGAAGAATTGGAAGAAATTCTAGGGGATATTCGTAAGAAACCAGCATACACCGATCTACACGAAATGAAATATTTGGAACGTTGTATAAAAGAAACATTAAGATTATATCCAAGTGTACCATTTATAGCACGAACGATAGGTGAAGATATGCAAACACATAATGGTTATTGGATAAAAAAAGGTTCTTTTGCACAATTACATATTTATGATATGCATCATCATCCGGAAATTTATCCTGATCCTGAGAAATTCGATCCGGATCGTTTTCTACCTGAGAATATTCAAAAAAGACACCCTTTTGCTTATATACCGTTTAGTGCTGGACCACGTAATTGTATTGGACAACGATTTGCTATGATGGAGATAAAAACAGCATTATGTGGAATTTTAAGTAATTTTATATTAGAGCCTGTAGATACTCAGGATACTGTTCAGATGTATTTAGATATAGTGTTAAGATCGAAAAATGGAATTAAAGTCAAATTGATTGAAAGAAAATGATAATCTACTACCCAAAACAACATATGGAAAGTTTATTTTTAAATCGAAATAAATTGATAAAAGGTTAAATTGTCAAATAATTTTTATCTTATTTCTATTTGTGTTCATGTTGCGTTCTCACTATAGGTAGTGGTCGTAGTTCATTAAAACTGTCAACAATAATTTATATCGGAGAAGTTCAAGAACAGCATTGCAATTACAATATTTGTTACAAAATAAGACATTAAAACAATAATTACTTCGTCACACATAAACATACAGAGTGATTCACGATTTTAGCCCAATCAAAGTATTATAAATTTTATTTGATTGAAGCTAAAGCTATACGATAGCTATTTTAGCACTTAAAAGGCTAAAATTTTAAAATTAAATAGTCGATCAAGTTCAATAATAAGGACTTTAAGCTTTTTACAGCTTCACAATAAGTCTTATAACAGGATATTGAATGTCTAATCTCCCCTAGAATCTTTCATTTGTCAGAAAATGTAACAAACTATTGCGCTAACGTTGACGTTCATTGTTACAATTTGTAGAGAAAACAGTTTGACAGATTCGTTTTTCTCTAAATTTTTGAAAAAATACTTAATTATTAAAAAAAAAATACTTTCTCGTACCACCAAGAAGAGATGCAGGTCAAATTTAAGAACCTCTACTTTTTAGATAAAGACAAGACATTTTCTTCAGAGATCCATCTAAGCTAAAGCTACCAGTTATCGTCACTATTTTGACTCACAAAAGTGTAAAATAGTGAGGGTAACTGGTCATGACGAAAACTGGTTCAGTGACGATAACTGGTACCTTAGCCTTATCTCACAGTTGCCCCTTCGAAATAAGCAATTATGCTTAAATACACAAATTAGTAGATGCTTTATTCTGAATTACACAGTAAAAAGAGGAAATGTGTTTGAAATATACATCTAGTGAACTTATTATTATATGAACCTCATCTATCTCAATGGCTGCATAGACATCTACGTATATCTACCGATAATGTAACATGTGTAGAAAGGAAATTTATATTTTTATAAGATAATTGTAATTAATTCCAAATCAACTTCAGATAATCTAATAAAAATACTAATCTAACTAGCTTAAGTGAGTCTATTGAGGATAACGAACAATAAAGAAAAAATAGAAATTTTAGAGAAGAATAACTTTTGAACATTTCCCTGGTTAATTTGCCACTAAAATTTTATAATCCACAATTTTGAACTAAAATTTTAAATTCAATAATTCCTTCCAATCCTTAAAAAGAATGATATTTATTTTTTTTCAAGTGAAGAAAACCCTATAGGATTCCTCTATGTCTACAATGTTTGATTATTTAGTCATGTCATACTATTTTTGTCAACAATAATGTGTTTTGAAGGCATCTTTATGTTGAAATATCAATTTAATTCTGATCGCAATTTCTGTTGATTATTTCAAATTAAAAACATTTGTAACAAAGATTTGTTTGTTTTTTCGTCTGTCAAATATCGTCGATATTGCACCAAAATATAACCGAAAAATTATTGTCAAGCTTTTTAAAGAATATGATTTGATACAAGGTTATCTTATTGTATGATTAATGTAAAAAATAAACAAAAAACTATACGTATAAAACAGAACAAAGGCATAATCAATATTAAAGTTAAATTGATGCTTGAAATTCAATTTGTTTTTAATTTTATTCGTTTCTATTTTAGATCAATTAAACTAATTAATTGACAATGGCAAAATTTAATTGTCGTTAATGAATTTCTTTAGTACTATTATTATATGTACACCTCCAAAGTGATTTACAGATTGTATAGACAATATAACGCGTTTATTGTGTGTTATACGAGTGTAGAGACTTCACTTTTGTCATTATGAAGTTTCCAATAACAACATTATATTTATTCAAAATTCTATCAATTATAATTTTCTTATATTTCTTTTTAAAACTATTTCTGTATTATTACAATCGTTACAAATGTTTAATCAAATTACCAGCACCACCAGCGGAAAATTCATGGTGTGGTAATGCTGTGGTCTTTAGAACATCACCAGGTAATATAAATTCACAAATAAATATTGTTTTTAAAAATTTATAAATTGCTAGAAAATATTTTCAAAACTATAAGACAATGGAGCTTAGAATATTATCCAATTTTTCGAATATCATTATTCATATTTTGGCTAGCTAATTTTGTTGGTCCCGAAGATTTCGAGGTATTTACATACTATTTTAAGATAAATAAGAGTAAAATTTCACTTTCAGTTAATATTATCAAACCCTAAACACAATTCAAAAAGTATGTTATATGAATTATTACATTCATGGCTTGGTACTGGTCTTCTAACTAGTAACGGTATCGTATTAAAATAATTATATTTCTTGTTGCAATATAATTGAAATTTTAGATGAAAAATGGCAAATGAGAAGGAAAATGTTGACGCCAACATTTCATTTTAGCATTTTGAAGAAATTTATGGTGATCTTCAATGAGGAAACGAATAATTTAATCGAAATTCTTAAAGAAAAATGCCAAGATAATCGTGAAATTGAAATTTTCTCTATCGTATCACAATTTGCACTAAAAACAATTACTGGTAATAATATCATTATTTTATTGTCTATTGTTTATTGATTTATTGTTTGATAAAAATAATTAATTCTATTTAATTTTTAATAAAGAAACGGCAATGGGTACAAAATTAGATTTTAAATCGAAAGCTGGTTATGAGTATAAACAGGCACTTTACGAATTCGGCAATCTACTTGTACATCGTTTATTTCGACCATGGTTAGGTATTCCATGGATGAAAATATTCTTTCTTAAGAATTGGATGACAGAACTTAATTTTCTACGAATCTTGCATGGATTTACAAGAAATGTTATCCACGAAAGAAAAGAAAATTTTCAATCGGTCACATTATCTAGTGATGAAAGTGATAATGATGATGATGTTGTCTATTCGAAAAAGAAACGATTAGCAATGTTAGATTTGCTATTATCAGTACAAAAAGAAGAGGGTATAATTGATGATGAAGGTATACGGGAAGAAGTCGATACTTTTATGTTTGAAGGGCATGACACAACAGCAGCAGCTTTATGTTATACTTTATTAATGATAGCATGCCATAAAGATGTCCAAGATAAACTAATTGAAGAAATGCGTGAAGTACTTGGTGATATTACGAAAAATCCAACATTAACTGAATTACAAGAATTAAAATATTTAGAATGTTGTATAAAAGAAACATTACGACTATATCCAAGTGTACATTTTATATCACGTCGATTAGGTGAAGATTTAATAACAAGTACTGGTTATAAATTAACAAAAGGTACATGGGTATGTTTACATATTTACGATTTACATCATAATCCAAATATTTATCCTGATCCGGAAAAATTCGATCCGGATCGTTTTACACCTGAAAATATACAAAAAAGACACCCATTTGCTTATGTACCGTTCAGTGCTGGACCTCGGAATTGTATTGGACAAAGATTCGCTATGACAGAATTGAAAGTGGCAATCTGCGGAATTTTAGGGAATTTTATTCTAGAACCTATAGATACCCCCGAAAATATGGTTTTAGTCGTGCATTTTATACTGAGAACTAAAGATCCACTTAGAATTAAATTTATACCACGAAATGAATGATCAATTGAGTATATAATTTCCAAATTTTATATTTATAAACAGAAAATTATATAACTCTTGAAATATTGTTATAGTTTTGTTTTTAACTTGGTATTCAATAAAGGTATATAAATGTTTGTTTTTTTCATAAATGACCAGACAGAAGAATTATTTTTATATTATTTTTATTTATTATTTTTATATAGTAATGATAAATTTTTAATTTAATTAGGTCAATTAGATTTTGATAGGGAATATTTCCAAATTCGAATTGACCGATAATTTTTGTTTTTCAAGAGTATTTCGTTACAAACATTAGTAAAACGAAAAGATTTAATAAATTTTTGAAAACGCTTGCCAATTAATAGAAAAACTAAAAATTTTCGGAAATGCATGTAAAATGTTATCAATAGATGGCAGATTCAAGAGATGAACATAGAAGATTAGGATTAAGCCATTAAAATGACCCTTGTAGTTCAAATCATTGTCATTTACCCCAAATTCCCACTTCACATTGAAATTTTGAAAAATAATCTTCCATTTTTATCAGCGTAAAAAACATTAATCATTGAATTACGATTTGATTAGATAAAATTTTACAATCCGATATTAAATGATTTAACGTACTTAAATCTATAAGATTGTTTTCCACGTAATTTTTCCAGGAAAACAGGCAAGGCTTTTTGACAACAATAACACAATTTTAAAAATCTGGTGCAAACAATCATATTTAACAAGTGAAAATGACTAACGAATTTCCCAATAATCATAGGGAAATTTCTCGAAATTTAAAAACTTGAATCTCCTTTTTGATTCTTGTCATTCTCTAATGCATAGATTTTCATAATCTTCAAAACTATGCAAGGAGTCTATCTTTAAAATTTTACCATTTTTCTTAATTTTCCGAAAAACTACAAATCGAAAAATCTCTTGAGCAGTTAAAGAACTCTTTCAATTTGCTCTCGACAGACCTTATATTCATCGCAAACAAATTAATATAAATTATAAGAGAAAATGTAAGAAACACATGCTTTTAGAAAATGATCTCTAGCTCAAAATTTCCATAAAATTTGCCACAACAGTAAAAGTATTGGAATACAGCTTGAAATGCCCTTTTCAATGAGACTAACCGCTTGAATTTTGAGTGAAAAACGAAAGATTAATCATTTGTCAAAGACTCTTTTTTCGACTTGTGACCCGACCCCTTGGAAAATACATTGGCAAATATCAAAGGTAAAATATGAACTAATCTACCAAATGCGTACACCTTGTATAAAGACCGATTACAGATAGTACACTCAATCGTAGCTTTCCTTAAACTTGACTCAAAAACTGAACTTAAAGAGGTTGAGTATCCATATTCAACAAAATTATAAACTCGTACAAATGTCGCAATTAAAGCTATTTTATTATAAATTGGCGCAAAATTAGACGAAATTTAGAAGAAAAAACCAAATGTTACAAATTTTAGTACTTACCGGCACTGCTTTGGCGTTTCATTGGGTCGGATATTTACGCCATTTCCACTGAAAAAATCAAATTAACTTCACTTTACTATAATTTAAATAACAATCTGTAATTAACAATTGAATTAATAGAAATCAGATATCAGATAGGGTTTTAGACTCCGTAGTTGGCTGTGCTTCTGGTAAAGTAGCATTCTAACTTTGTTCGAACACTCAAAAATCCATTAACAAATGACCAATTTAGTAAAATATGAACTAATCTACCACACTAAGGAACCGCAGCAGAGCCAACAGCGTACATCCTGTATAGAAGTCGATTACTTAAGCCTGACTCAATTTCCGAATTTAAAGAGGTTAAGTGTTCGTATTCAACGACGCTGGAAATTCTCAAAAAAACGTAAAAATATCTCAACCAAGGCCGTTTTATTTTAATTAGCGTAAAATTAGATGAAATTTAGGGAGAAAAAACAAAAATTTCGCGATTTCTCTACTTACCGGTTCTGCTCGAATGTTCCACTGGGCCGGGTATTTATGGCATTTCCATTGGGAAAATCAAATCAACTTCACTTCACTATATTTAAATAATAATCCGGACATAATTGCAATAATTAACACTTAAATTAACACAAATTAAAGTTTTTAAATTTCGAATAACCGTCACCATTTTAACAGGGAAAAACCAACTAGCGCACCCAAGTGGTGGCTTTGTACACTAAAATGACGACGTGTAACAGAATTACAGGACACTGTAATTCAACGAATTTAGCGGCAAAATCAAACTTAGGCATAATTGAAAAATGTTATAATTGGTATTACAAATAAAATCATAATTATTCGTCAAACTTGTACTTTGTTTTAAATAAATAAAGTCACAATCACTACCACAACAATAATAATAATAATAAGACCCAATTTATACAAAATTCCAATAATTGTTTCGACGAAATAATTGACGGAAATTTTTGGGAATAAATTGGAATTACAGGTGAATATAAATTGAGCCTGTTGTACGACGATGTACCCGATACATAAGTAAAAATAAATTAAAATTGCACGTGGTGCATCTCTCTACACTTCTCCCATGATTAAACTAAAGAATTATAACATTTGGTAGCTTAAAATTAGAGAATATTTTGTACTAAAACTACCAAATGATATAAAATTAAAACATCGAGATAACTTAAGGATAATAATCTTAATTCAGTCAGTTAAATTAAATAAAAAAAGAACAGAAACAGAAGAACGCAGGATTTCTTGTAACATTTCGCAAGAAAAAATCTTAAAACCTATGAACAGTTATTTCTTATACACTATTTCGTATAAAATTGAAATTAAACTTTTTTTAAAAATTAACATAAATATACCATTTATTTAGGAGATGGAAATAAAAAAAGAGAGAAGAAAAACGTAAAAAGTTAAATAAAACTATATAATTGCTTTCATAAACGTTTCAATGTTCGTTTTTTGTCTTTAAGTATTTTCTTCTTTTCAGCCGTCAATTGTGGTTTATTTTTATCACCAGCGTGTTTCTTAGCTAGCGGTCCATCAACATTAACACCTTTCAACATCTTCTGCGGCTAGAAAAATTAAAACAAATCAATAAATTGAATTTTAATAACGCAATATCGCCGCTCCATGTGACCACATTTTGAATAAGACAATTTTTTAAATACTTTAGTTATTTATACTTTATACCAAATATTTGTGCTGAATTCAGCGACAATGTGGGAGTCTTAATCCCACAAGACCCCCTCGACGATGTTTCATTTTTTATGCCGTCCCTATATCGATTGAAAATAGGTCGTGTGGTTTTCTAGAGGCACTCAAAACAACTTGAAAGAATCGCTTCTATTCTGTTATTAATTCAGACACTAATTGTGGTCACATTGGGCGGCGATGATTTTAGTTTTGACTGGTTACTTGTGCATGTATTTCGGTCATCATTTTAGCCCTTTGCGAGTAATCATCGTAATGTTCTAACAACAATTTGCCAGCTTCTTCATTCAATGCTGATTCAGCATTTGGTACAATTAACAAACATTTTATCGTCTGGAAAATACGAATTATAATATGCGTTATTTCTAATTTTCATTTCAATATACCAATAGTATATGTTTAATTCCGAGATCCGGTTTCCAATCTTTTTTCAACGTATTCACGCAAATCTCACCATTAGCAGCCACATTCGGATGGAAGATTTTCGTCAAAAAAAAGGCTTTCGGTGGTTCCTGTGGGAATCCTTTACTTAACGTTAACTTGACTTTGAAAACACCCGAAAAGTACGGCGTACCTATAAAAATTTGAGTGTTTTAATTGTAACTAAAATTTTGGTAAACTAACCAGCAGGACCATCAATATACGCTTGAATATCGGTTACATCTTCCTCATTAATTTGAACTTTAATACCTTCAGGTGGATTAGAGACTAGTTCTTGCATCTCTCGGACTACGCCCCTTATTATTTGGGGTGATAAATTTTCAACATTATTCGACATCTAAGAGGATACAAACATTAAATATAACACAAAGAAGACAATAATTATAAGTGAATACTTACAGTTCCTGATGTTGACATAGTTTACTAATATAAAATAGGTTTATTATCACAATAATTCGATTTTTAATTATTAATTTAACGTTCACAAAAACAAAAAAGGTCCCATTAAGCACACACACCACCGAACAAACGTCATTTGTAAATTATCCGTTTCTAGATGGCTGGTAAAAACAAACGATTATCAAAATTTGAATTTTACAACCAATCAGAAACGAACAGACCGGATGTTGTAATCTCGTAACAAAAACGTTTAAATACAGAAAAAATATCAATACGCCAAAATTTTAATAAATAATTGAAAATAAATCCTTTATAATAATTTGAATTGTTATTTTATCAATTTTTGTACTAGAAAATTGTAAAAAAAATTATTAACTTAGAATGTTGGGAGAAATTAAAAATTGGCGCCATCTGGAGAATAAAGTCTATGTTTGAATTTTTTGTATTTCCAAGTCTTTGTTTAAGTAGAAATAACGTATTTTGTAAATACTTGGTTAAATAATTGAATTATTTATAATAATTACTAATAATTTATTTCAATAAAATCAAGGAACGATCTCTAATATTGTAAAATATTGTAATTAATAATAATCAAGTTGGTGTTACGCTAATTATAAAACAAAAGAGTTGTATGTCATATGTTTTATAACAAAAATAATGGCAGATCAGGTAATTTTTTTTCGTTAATTTTCTGGGTACAGTTTTCCCAATTTTCCTTCATTAGTGTGTGATATTTTCGTAAAAATTCGTCAATAATGATGAATTTTGAACAATATTTGTGTATTCTATTATTCATATCTGTGGTACAATTCTAACCTAAAATTCATATTTTCCGTCGATATTTAACGTTTTTCTTTCAATTTAATCACAGGAAAGCGAAGCTCGTCGATTACGCCTCCACTTAGAGAATTGGAAATTGATTCTACTAGAAGTTAAAGATGTTTTATTGTGGCGGAAACAATGGCACCCTATTGCTATACTTGGTGGTAATTTGTATTGAATTTGTGCAGTTCAAATTAAGTAAAATTCGTTATTTTTCAGGTACCACCGTATTGTTTATATTATTATGGTTGTTTGAACCAAGTAACCTATCATTGATATCATTGATTGGTTTATTTATAACAATGTGTGATTATTTCGGTCTATCAATTTTATCGTCACTTCTACGTCATAATGCAAATAGAGATATAGAATTCGATCAAATTTGTACAAAATTGGTTATTTATAAACGTAAACTTGAATCGTCGTATTTAATGTATCTTCAAATGAGACAGGACAAGCCAAAAATGGTAATAATGAGCGTTGATTTTCTTTATTTATAACAACATCCTGAGGCTATGTTGTGTGAAAATTTTATGATTAATTTTTAATAACGAGGTTTTAGGCAAACAATTATTGTTTCCAATCAAAATTAAACGTAACACTGATTCATTGTCTTTTAAGTTTAGAACAGTAGAGGGGATAATGAGTAATTAGTCGATTATCAGTTATGGAAAATTGGATTTGAGTTGTTTAAAATTAAATTTTCAAAATTCCGTACAGATTTTGAGATTATTTCTTCTAAATCATCAATTTGAAACCGCATTGTTAAAAGACATTTAATTTTATTTACGATTTCGTTTCAAATCATTAATTCTAAACTAAATTAACAAAAAGAGGAAGTTTCCAACTTTGTCGATAATTGCAGAAAATTGAGACCAAATTATTTTCTTCACAATTTTTATACTTAAGTCAGCCAAAATTTATTTTATTGAATTTTTTATTTAACCGCGCCGATTGTTATTTTTCACATATATCGCCTTAGTTCAATTTTTGGGTACGAAACTGATTTTAATTGAATTTTGATTTTCCAGTTCTATTTCTTGACGATTACAATTTTGGCAACTTTAGCGTACATCGGTTGTACCTTCAATAATTTGTTCCTGGCATATCTTCTCGTAAATTTCACATTATTGTTACCAGGTATAGAGTACAATGGATTTTTGAAGAATTTCTATGATACAAGTTACAAAATATTTGATAATATTAAACAAAATGATAGAATACGAGTTAATGGTATTAAAAAAGGCAACTGATATATTTGATATTTTTGTTTTGCTCAAATATTTGGTACCTTTTTATTATAGAAATTCGACTGATTCTAGTTTTATAATTAAATAAATACTCTTTTATTACTAATCGATTTGTTTTATTTTCAAAAAAACAAGTAAGATAATTAAAGGTTTTTATTTATTAAAAAAGATTCTTACACACTTAACTTACTTTATTTTCAATAGTAATATACCTAAGATTACTGCATTTACAAAAACAAATTATCAATTTTATAAAACCGCAAGGTTTCTGTTAGAATTGAACAAATAAGAGAAAATGACGAAAAATTAACTTGTTTGAACGAACGAAATTACAAAGGAAACACGTCACAATTCACATTGTGTCCATTATTTGAGTAAAGTTCATTTAAGCACTTATTTCATTTCTTTCGTATAGGCATCCAATTCAGCATCTAATTCTTCAGCAGTCGGTTGTTGTTTCTTTTGATTTCTGAAGGTTCGTCCAGCTCCACCGCGACCTGACAAACAAATTCAACATTAGACGATTCGCACGATTTTCAAGTCCATTTCGTTTTTAAAATTCAAGTTATAATTTCAAAAAAAAGTATAAAATCCATTAACTACCTCGAGTTGGTCGTCCTTTATTGCTCGCGCCTCTACGATTAGCAAATTTACGTTCTGTTGTTTGTCTACGTATCGGCGACGGTATTTCAGATGTGATTATTTGGATATTCATAGCGCGTCCATCTAATGGTACACCATTATATTGTTTCATTGCTTTAATTGCATCACTACGCCTTTCGAATATAACATCGGCTGTACCCAACGATCTACCGGAACGATCATAATGTACGGATGCACTCTTCAATGGTCCAAATTCAGCAAATAATTCTTGAATATCAGAATCTGATACGCCAAAATCAAGATTGCCCACCATTAATTTAGTGGGGCCCATATTGGATTGTACAACAGCCCGGGCGGCTGCTACTTTACGTGGGCCATAGCCCTCGAATAGGTCGTGCTTCCAAGCACTGTTCACATCTCCCTAAAGAAACACACAATTGGTTGATGTCAGACAACTTCACAACGCAACTTTTCCATGTTATTATTTTATTACATGTGACAGATTTAATTTTTTATATTGCATATTTATATTGATTTATCTGTATGTAGAACCCCAACATTTTTATTCAGACTGTTCCACATTACATGGCTTTATGCAATTCGTAAATGGTTATGATTGTATTTGGAGGGGGCCCCTGGGAGCCGGGCATATACCAACGCCTCTTTGTAAGGCTCGTTATGCACTCCATATTCTAATTTACGTATAGTAGTATTTTTGGTAGTAGTAAAACTATTTGATAGAAAATTTACCCTAGTATAGGGACGCACAATGCCCCCGCGTCCTCGACCTCTTTGGACGCCGCCTGATCTCCGGAAATTGCCGCCTCTTCGTTGGGGGCCCGCACTACCGCGTAAAGTGCCACCCCCGCGGCCGCCACGACGACCCCCTCGGCGGGGCTTCTTTGATTTAATTATATCGTCTAAACTCATATCCATCGCATCAACCATTCTCATTACTTTCTATCTTTTAATAATCAATTTCGTTTTTCTAATTGTAACACAAGTTTAACAATTAACAAATTCAACTAATTTCTTTAAATTTTCTTCGGTTAAACAGCGTCACAAATGGACGCTTCTTTCGACACAACAAGCCAAAATGGCGCACAAATAACGGAAATCACTAACGGTAAAATTGCGCAAGCGTACAATGAACGGAAATGCTGAACTGTCAATTTCTATGCAACTGGCGGTAGATTCAAAACGGTCCACAACCCACTAGATCGTTTGTGGTAATGAAAAATTTCGCAAATTTCGGCCTTTATATACTTTCCAAAAGGGTGGGGGTAGGATTATTTTCCCACTTTCTACAATGCGGAGGGGTAGAAAATTCTGGATAATTTAAAATCCACAATTTTCCAAATGTAATAAAAATAACCGGAATTCATGGTGAACTATAATTTGCCAATAATTAATCCCTAATTTGGATAATTAAAAATCAACAATTTTCCCGAATTTTATTCAAAAGTAATAAAAATAAAATTCCTACAAATAGGAATAATAATAAAGTTAATTTTTCTATTAATTAACCCCCACCATTTCGAATTTTTCTAACAATTCTGATGAAATAACAATCTTATCAACGAGTTCTTTTTAAATTTTCATTGATAACTGAATTTTGGTGGAATTAAAAGACTACCGTTATAAACTTGGCTAAATAAATCAATATCTAGCACCGAATCTGTAAATGTTCTCGTTTATTTCGAAACGAATAGAGCAGATTCATTAAACTTGGCTGAATTTTCTTAATTGTAAGTCCCTATATTTATTTTTAGACTTTATTTTTCAAAAATATTTAACTGTAAACCCGTCTAGTATGAGCAATTATTAATCACGTGTCTGCAATTGGTAAGTTAATATTTTTGTTTTTGACTTTATTGAAGCGTTGATAACAAACACCGATTCGAGTTCAAGATAAACAAATCTTCTAATTTAACGACAATGTTTACATAATTCGCGAATATAAACGGGATGTGATTATTACAACTGGTTAAGCCACTCAATCTCGATCAAACAACTAAACTTGCGCGATATTTTCGGTTTTAATACTGCAATAATTCTAGGAAAATGGTAGAGAACGGCGGTTATATTCTCGGCATTGATATCGGAACAACATCGGTGAAAGTTTGCATTGTTAATCCGAAAACGAACGAAATCATCGCCCAGAATGGCAAAGATACGCAATCGAACGTGCCCAGCGACCAGGGTATCGACGGTAATAAACAAAACGTACCCAAGATTATATCGGCATTGAACACTTGCGTTGCTAAATTCCAAAAACATCTCCTACAACAGGTAAAATTCAGTTGTTACCTGGAATTTCTAAATTTCTAAAATTGCATTGTAGATAACAAAGATTGGAATTTGTGGCCAAATGCACGGTATTATGTTTTGGAATTGTACCGATTCCGGGAAGGCCTGGGAACGTATCGAGAAAGACAACGTTTTAATCCGCTACGATGTCGTTCCGGAGAAAGTTTCGTCGTTGTACACCTGGCAGGATAGCCGTTGCGATCCGGAATTTCTATCAACTCTACCGAAACCGCAATCCCATTTGAATATCTACACCGGTTTCGGCGCCGCCACCCTATTCTGGATGGCTAAACACAAGTAATTCTAAATAATTAAACGATTTCAATTAATTGGGTTGATTGCAGGCCGGATAAGGCGAAACGGTTCAATTGTACCGGTACGATTCAAGACTTCACCGTTGCAATGTTGGGTAATTTAAACAAACCGATAATGTCCGACCAGAATGCGGCCAGTTGGGGCTATTTCAACTGCGTTAAAAACGAATGGAATCGCCAATTGTTACAAGAAGCCGATTTCCCCGTCGATTTATTGCCTCAGATTAAACGTAGCGGCGAAATTGTCGGTTATTTGGAAGATAATTGGCATTGTATACCGAAAGGTACACCGATCGGTATCGCTCTGGGTGATCTACAATGTTCGGTCTTGTCGACGATTGAAACCGGGCAGGATGCTGTTTTGAATATCTCCACATCGGCACAGATTGCGTTTGTTGCCGATAGATTTCAACCGAATAACGGACCGCCTGTCATCAGTACAGTTGAACATATTCCGTATTTTAACAATAAATTTCTAGCGGTTGCCGCATCTTTAAACGGCGGTAATTCTTTAGCGACTTTCGTTAAAATGCTGCAACAATGGACCATGACTTTAGGCTTCTCTGTACCGCAATGTAAACAATAATTTTCAACAATTCCCATAAAAATAACAATTAAATTTCAGCCAAAGTGTGGGAGAAAATCATCAATCTAGGCTTGGACGACAACAGTGTATCGGATCTAAAAATAACCCCGACTTGTCTCGGCGAAAGACACGACCCAAACCTCACAGCATCTGTAACGAACATCAATACCGGCAATTTAGACTTAGGGAAAGTATTCCGGGCACTCTGCCACGGCTTATTAGAGAATCTACACAGGTAAACCGTTGAAATTAGCCCGAAATTGTCTAATTTTTCAACCCCTAGTATGATGCCGAAAGAGATCCTACAACAGGCTAATATCAAACGTATTGTCGGCAACGGTTCCGGTTTATCGCGCAATAAAGTCCTCCAAAAAGAAGTTCAGAATTTGTACGAATTACCGTTGGTTTTTACGAGCGGCGGTGATGCCGCTAAAGGCGCAGCCATGGCTATGAATCTATAAATTCTAATAAAACATCGAATTATACAGGATCAGTATTAATCAACGAAATAGAGAATATTTACACATTTGTTACCTAAATTACAATTATTGTATATAGAAAATCCAAATAAATCAATCTAAATTCTCCCGTTTCTTCCATTTTTCCTTCATCAATCTCAACTTTTCGCGTCTCTTATTATACGTTGCCGATTTCCGTTTTTCGACAGCTTTAATTTGAGCCTCCACACTACCGTCACCATTGACAAAATTATCCAATTTTGTCGCCAATATCTCTCTTGCGATTTTCTGATTTTGATGCAAACTCCTAGTTTCGTGGCATTTAACAACAATCCCTACAAAAATCAACAATTCCACCCCCAATAATCGCGTTAAAATCAAATTTACCGGTCGGGACATGTTTCAAGACAACACAATTCGACGTTTTATTGGTAGCCTGACCGCCAGGCCCCGATCCCCGTACATGTTGCTCCTCTAAATCCGATTCAATCAATTGCGGAACCTTCGAATAATCGACTCGATGTTTAAATCGAGTAATAATCAATGGATATAGTTTCGGGAGATTGTTGCGTAGCTGTTGAATCATTGGACTGCCCGTTTTAACAATAACGCGATGCCCTT
This sequence comes from Hycleus phaleratus, assembly GCA_013841185.1. Taxonomy (NCBI): domain Eukaryota; kingdom Metazoa; phylum Arthropoda; class Insecta; order Coleoptera; family Meloidae; genus Hycleus; species Hycleus phaleratus. The sequence continues at coordinate 76,538 of JACDRP010000128.1, forward strand.
CTGGAAAATAATTGTTAATTTGTGCGGATATCGATGGGGATCCTAACCTCAAAATTGAAATTGATTTCAGTTTCGTCTTTTAAGTGTTGATTTTTACGGAATTCCTGTTGGATACGTCTATGGAAGTAATCTTTATCGGTTAATCGTAATTGTTGACCATAACGTAGCAGATCTTTGTATAATTTTAAAATTTGTAATTTTTGCGGACACGACATATTAAAGTGAGGTTAACTTGACAGGATTAGCCGTGTTGCCACATTTAGAACAATCAAAGGAAGTATTGTGAAATAGTAAAAAAATGTTATATTTTAATATAAAATAAATAAACCAATTAGTTAGGGTCATAGGGAATATGTGTTAAAATTTTATTTTAATCAAATACGATTAGCTGGAAAACTATTTTTTATCTAAAGAATCTTGTGTAACTTGGCAATGTTACTTCGAGGATCTATGGAGTGTTAAATGTAGCTCTATGTTTTTTTTAATAAGAACAATAATTAAAAATTTATTGAATTAAAATCAAAATTCTTTACAAAATTCATTATTGTTACTCATTAATATCGTAAAATCTGGTTAATATCAAGAATCATGATTGTAAAAAAACGAGAGGCATACATTCTTTCAAAATTTCTAGTGTATTGACCAAATTTCATATCTTTCTGATTAGAAACTACAAAATTGATTGTTAGATATTGAAGTCGACTGTTCTAGACTTTTCAGAAGTGGACAATCCATTAAAAATTGATAACACTCGATAAATTGGTTGATAACCTTGTATACGCGCTTGTAGAGTTGGTTGCATAAACATCAATTTAAAACACGTTCTAATTTAAAATATATTTGCAAGAAACTAAAATAGAAAAAAATTTGTCCAATTTTTTCGAAATCAATTTAGCATTGATCTCTAAACTTTGAACCACAACAATACGTTAGATACGTTGATATTTATAGATGTATAGTTTTATTTTCGATATTTTTGCTTTTATTATAAACAATAATATAGAATAAAAGACAATAAGACGAAAATAAAAACAAGAATGAGACATCTTGTTATTCAAAACAAAGCCATCATATTTATTCAATTTGAATTATTAAAACAACACTGGTTCATTATCGTGACATCCGTTTGTAGAGTCATGTTTTGAACTTTTATTAAATCGCGAATGAATTTATAAAATTGATACAATGATCTCTTACTAAACAAACGCTTGACAATTGGATAAATTAAACCAACAATAAGAACTTATAGAGCTGTTACTATAGAAAATTAATCAATTTTTGTAATTTATATTACAAGTGAAAATAAATTCGAAACAATTGGATTTCTTAACTATCTCAATTACTGTTTTAAAAACGCAAATAATAAAAATAATAGACGTATTGTGTAGGATTTTAAAAAGAAAATATAAATAAACAACAACAATATTGAGAAATTTCTTCGTAATTTTAAAGATAGATAATTATCTATAAACACCCATCTAGAGAGTAGGTGGCATTATTGATAAAAATATAGATAATATCACAAATTATAGGACCAATCGCTTATACACCGTATCCACAATATAACGTATTGAATTAGAGTACACTCAAATCGGTATTTCAGCACATTAACCAATGAGTCGTTATGATTTATATACCGTGTCCACAATAAAACGGACGAATTGGAGTACTCTCGAATCTACAGCCAATTTTGGCTTATACTTTGGGATAAATTCTTAATTTTCGAGCAATAATCCTGGTAAGTTGTGGGGATACGCGATAGGTTCTAATTGTGCGGAAATTCGTGGATATATTAACATACAATAGAGGATCGCCTTCGTCTACTAATAAATCAAAGAAGGAAACATTAATAAAACCTTCTACTTTCGGTTTCAATATTTATTTTTGTATAATTTCCCATTTTTCTTCGATTCTTTGCAATTAATTATCGATTAGAGCCTTGAGCTTTCTACTCGCTTTTCTCTATTCCTTCTTTTCCATATTATTATTAGTAGTTTATTGGTTTTTGTATAAAGTAGGTTATTATCAATTTTTCCGTTATCACCGCACATAAATTTTATTATCGAAACATTAAATATGATTTAGAAATAGTCGATAATTTATTGGGGAAATAAACTTTGTGGTAACATTTGATGATGATGGTTGATCGTAGAATTGCACCAATTCTTCAATTCAGATCTAATCTACGACGTATAATCGAATAAATCGAATTTAGTTCATCTGATATTTGGATTAATGCTAGTTGTAATAAAATTTTGGGCGTTTATCAGAAGTTGGTCAGGTTTCTTTAGCCTCTGGTGGTTCGACACACGTGCATATTAAAATTATTTATTTATTCAATCATTAACGAGCTCTCTATTCGAATCAAATATGTATAATTATTTGGTAATTTATCAATTTTCGGGAGATAAGCTGGAGAATTAGGAAATTTTCACCTCATCATTTTGGAGTTTAATAACAGAATAAAAGTGGATGGAAATGTAGGTGAACTTTTCACGTCTCGTAATTGGTAGAGAAGACTTCAAGCCGACATAAACCCTCCGATTGATGACATGTATGTAATGTAATTAACGTAAAAAGTATGTCAATTCTTACCGATACCTTCGTCTTAATATGGCAGTTCTAAGTGTAATGCCCTAAATGGTAAGTAGTGTCTTTCTCTTCATGTCTCCGATTTTCCATTCAATTAACGAACGAATAAGAAGAAATTCTCCAACGATACACACCCGGAACACCGTTATTATGGTTGATTTACCGAATTTTTCAATTATTCCACAATTATTCGATTAATTAATTAATCAATTTTCATGCTTCAATGGATACGTTTCCGTTAATTTACCTTGGAATCGATCAAGTCCTATCGGATTAACATTTCGCCCATCATCCAATTTAACGCTCTTCACACTTGTACTAAAGTAAAATTAACCGGAAATTGGAATTAATTCCTGAAAATCACTCAAAAATTGATAGCGATTAGATTTATCTGATGAAAGTAACGTGAAAATACCGAGTGTGCCCAATTAATTCGACTAATTATCAACAATAATTAATAATAAAAAAAACAGTGGACTTTCTCTTAATGTGCTCTTCTTTCGCTCTTCGATCTTGATTGGTTTCAGTGTTTTCCAGTCGCTAAAGGTCGATTTAATATTGCTTTTTAAAGATTTCTAATAGTCGAAATTTATTCCCAATTAGAGTCGAGAAAAAATCGATCATCCCAAACAGATCGTTGTGATTGATGCCTTCTTTCCATCGAAGAGAAACTAATCTTCATCAAACAAGAAAAATTGAATTACAGCCGAGTTTCACACGAAACAAGCCCGGTTAAGGCTTTTGGCACCTCTAATCTTACCAATTAGAAACTCTCAGATGAGGAGAATCGGTGATTGATTCTCTTATTTGGTTCTAATAGAAATTTCTATTCGTTCAAAACTGTAAAAAACGTACAAGTTGTTATTTATGGGACAATCAAGCGTCAGAATTGTTTTGAATTTCTATAAAATTCACCTACTTAACTGAATTTTCAACGGTTCGATTTTATTATTTCTACTTCATTACCAGTTGTATTGACAGAAAGTTGCAATGAATCGAATTTTAAATATTTCCAGACATTATTAGTGGAATCAATAAGTGTGATATAAATCGCGCTCAACTGTCCATAACGATTTCTTTTAATTTTACGACGCTATCATCGTCTGGAAACTTTTAGCGTAATTAAATGCATCTATAAAATTCGATTTTCTTTTTGTTTATTGTTAATTTTTTAAGAGAAAGAATGGAAATTTCACCATATCCCTCTCCTATATATGTCCATATATTTGTACAAATAAATGAGATGACCTGCCCATATTTGTAGAAAGTTTTAAGACATCACATAAAATGTAACTTTCATGTATTATATTGACTATCTCTTAATCATATATATGTCAATCAATCAGTCAAGCTATTTATTTGATTGATTACTACTCTGGTTTGTTATCGGCTAGGTTAAAGGTTCATTGTAAGTTTTCTATGGCTATAAACTCGATTTTCTTTTATGGTCAACTAAGACTAGAAGATCTTTGTTGTGGAGCTCTCTGCTTGAATTTCTCTCCACTTGGCCCAAAATTGAGCGATTTTCTGATCCCATTTTAGACCCCGTCTAGTTTCTTTTTTTCTAGTTTCCCGAATGACCAATAAGTTCAGTTTAGAGCCCAAATAGAGTTCCACTTGAATCATTCGACAACAATCTAGTCTTAGGAGCCCGAGCGTTTCAAGTTTCGAGATCGAAATAAGGCAGTTTCGTTTTCGAAATCAAAACTTCACATCTATCAGCTTTTAACAATCTACTTTCGATTCTTTCGGCTGTTTCTGGTAGCAAAACGCGCACATTTCAACGTCTAGCACGTCTTCTATTCAATTACAATTCCTTCTATCCTATCGTCTGTTGGATCGGTTGGTTTAATTGAAACAGATTCTCACAATCAGATAGACAGACGAGTTGATATCGACGACCTACATCTCGGATTCTATCACATCTACAAATTGTTCATTAGAGAACCAATTAAAAATCGATCTTCAACAACATTGGTAGCATTTTGTTGAAGATTTTCCGCAATAACGAGCGAAACAATCGTGGAACTTGACTGGCAAACAATTTGCCACACCTCGGCAGTAAATTATTTGACTCTCATGGTTAAGCTTTGATTATGTGGAATTTTTGGAAGTTTGTCGGTCAGGCTTGGAATGCGCCTTGTGCAAATAACGGGCGGAATTCGGATTTTTTGCGATTGTTCCAGTTGAAATTGCCGGAACGTGATCGAACTGGACAGGTGAAATTGTATTGTATTTCATTTAACTGGGAGATTATTATTAATATTACAGAATTTAAACGGAATCGGGTCAGAATTACATGTATAATTTGTGCAAAAACTCGAGAAAATACATTTGTAAATAGCTGTTTCCATGGGTCAGTGAGAATTGTCAGTCTTTCTAACATTTATTTAGATCAACAGGATAGTCGGCGATTTAACTAAATGTAGTTATTATTGGAGAAAAATCAATTTTTTTCGGTTGAAATTGAGTTGCAACGGTTAAATCCCTCTAGTAATGAATTTCAATCGACTAAATTGAAAACCAACGTGCACTGATCAAACACAAATATTATGCCTGGAAGCTACAAAGAAGAGACGCTCATAACTAAGGTCAACTATAAACTACCTATAACTATAAAGATCGTGACTTCACTTGAATAATACTTTAAACTTGGCTATGGCAATTTTACAGCGTTTCTCATAAGTTGTAAATTGAAAAATCAATAATATGGGAGTTGGTTTTTTTGTACAAAAAATATAGAAAATAACTAACTGTAGCCTCTTAGCTATATTTATCACATTTATGAGTTTAACAGTTAATTATTAAACATCGCACGTTAAATCTTGATAAGTTATTCTTGAATTATACACACATTTACAATATCTCCAATTACTAGTTAGCGTTAGATAGATCATTTATCTGTGACTAATTCTATGGTGTTTCTTGTTAAATTGTTAATTTACATCAGAAAGGGGCCCGTCTCGATCATATTTCATACATTAATGTGAATTTTAGAAAGTTTACATGGCCATAAAATTAATATTAAAATAAACACGTACAACAATCAGTAATATAATATTTGATTCAAATAGTGATTGTGAGAACTTGAATTTTCGAAATTTTTAAACGAATCCGAATCGATTCACAATACACGAATGTTATTTCAACATTTATAAGGTAAAATATGCACAATAACGGTTGTAACGAATCAATTTTTGGTTAGTAGTGTGGAACTCATTATAAGCGAGTTCAACTGTATTTACCCGATTTTTTGGGGTAATTGTAATCAGTAATTGGCCATAGCGGCAATGAGTACAGTTAACCCTCGCAAAACACGGTTTAAGTCCGGATTTGAAAGTTCGGAAAGGCCGGAATTTCACAAAAGACTCGTTTGATTGTTTAGAAAGAGCGATTTTTGCATGACTTCAATGTTTTATAGCCAGAAAAATACCTTTGTTAAAGATGTTAAGGAAGTACTATGGTAGAAATAGAATTTAAAAAAATGTTTCAATAAAAGCAGAATAGAAACAGAAATGGAACAAAAAGAATCAACAGGTACAAACAAAATTTGTTATTTGTCGTTAATTTTCAAGAAAACTATACTGAAAATTTTTTAGAAGATTTGGAACGATTCTCAATTTGCTATTATACCGCAAGAAAATCCTCAAAAATAGACAATATTGGCTAAATTATAGGAGAAAATTTGGGAAAATGTAACAAAATACATGCTACAACATTTTCTTCTACAACTCAGAATTCAATCGGTCTTTTCCAAAAAAAAAAACCCTTAAATGCTCCTTGAAATGCCTCCTTTAACGCTGCTATGCTCATTGCGATCTCTCATGAGATAAGCGAGATTTCATTTATTAAAAAATGCTATTCTTCGAAGATCGAATCAATAAAAGAGGTGCAACGTAGGTCCTTACGCTTCTGTGAATTTTCCAAAAAAACAACAACCATGGAGATTTGAAAATCTCTTTCAATTGGTTATATACTGCGAGGAAATTGTTAGAAAATCGATATTTGCTAAGTTTTAAGAGAAATATTATAGAATAGTATTACCCGCTTTAACTCAGAATCGGAATTTTTCAAAACAAAATACGCCCTGGAATGCTCCTTAAAATGCTGTTCCTAATGGCGCATGAATCGTTGCAATATACCATCAAACAAGCGAGATTTCGATTATTGAATATGCAGTTTAGATCTTCAAATTTCAATAAATTTCATAATTTCCCGTATAAAGGAACGGAAACAGAAGCAAAAATAGGGCCCCCAAATGGCGCAGTTGCGGAACAGAAACAGGGTTTTCGTTGAAATTCGCCTCTCTTGCAGCTCTCACGTAGTCTTTGGATATTGAAACGCCTGATAAATTTCAAATTGAATTGTTTGCAGTCTAAAAATTGATTCAACAACGGAACATCTGGTAGTTTGTGAACCAGGTGTTCATTATGAATACGTTGTTATCAATTATTTTTCATACTGTGTTATTGTTAATGATTTGTTTGACTTACTGTCTGAATATGCTCAAGTACCATTCAATATGTGTGCACATAAAGTGAACACTTTGGGAAATGTAGCATACTTTAGTAGCTTAAGAGTCATACATCTTTCTTAAGAACTTTCTATCTTCTCCTTCGATAATTAATATTAATAAGTCTATCGTTTAACAAATATTGTGCTTGTTTGGACAAATTTTCCGCGTTCTAACTCGATTACTTAAACCATTTAGAATTTGTTTAATTTTCTCCAATTAATTTCTTTTATGGTCACGTTAAACGTCGATTTTATCGATTGTATCGATAAATCAGTACAAGAGTATGTATCGTTGAAATTGGACGTCTCGTTATAATTTCCATATTTTATTATGCTTGGGCTAATAACGTGGGAAGTGGTCCGATCAAATTTCACAATCTTGTAAATTTAATGTCAAGGTGGACATTGTTGGTGATGACTACATTGTAGAATTCCGCCTGATTTGGTACTGTACACTAATTTCTTCTCAACAATAGAACAATAAACTAGTCCAATAAAAGGTAGTCTTTCTTGTTTCAAATGGTTATTAAACTTTGACGGTTCAAATTTCCATTTAGATATTATCAGATTTTTATTATACATCGTTGAGAAGACGAGATGAAAGTCTAATTAAGAATATGTTAATGTATTCTATTATAAGTTCTCGTATACTACAGAACAGTTTATTGTCTATTAAAAGGCTTTCTATCAGTTTTTTGTAATTTTTTGCACGCTAAAGAGATAATTGTTGGAAAATTTCAATCACAATAGGATTATTAACACTCAATTACCATTGACAAGAGATGGTTCTTGCTGATAAATCGGGTGAAATCCATACAACAATCGGAAAAGTCTTCATAAAGTGTTCGTGTTTTTTCTGAATAATTACAAGTGTAGGTCTCAAATTCGTGCCAATGTCACTAATTTAACTTGGATACGCGAAATGACCCCTGTACCGGTTTAATCAGGCAAAGATCCCGTCTGAGGAGCCAAATTCTCGGCCAATTGCAGCAATGCGGGAAAATTTAGGAAAATGCTCCCCGATTCATCAAATTTTGAATCGGAATAGAAAGAAGATACTTTCCGGTTTAGATTCCATTGTTAGGAAATAAACAGAAATTGTCAGTATTTCGAGGAAAATCCCCAAATTTTCCTTGCACCGGGCTAAATTTAGAACGCTTTCTTTATCTTGTTTTTTATTATAATTTCCGAATGAAAGGTATTTTTATGTGTTCTGTAAGTGTTTTTTATATTTTTAACATGATGCACGAGTATAATATTTCTACGATTCCACTTATATTTTTGACAATAATGATTTAATATTTACATTTTCACATATTGTTTATTTTTCTCAATATTTCAACATAATACGTTCAATTATAAATTTTTTTATAAAGTTGCATGTATGTATCATAAAAGCTAGTCAAGATTATCGTTTTTATCTACAACAACATTGGTAAATCCTTAGAAATTATGATGACACATCAACTCTTGAGATAGACAGTATACGCCAGATCTTCCTTTGTTCGATTACTCAATATGCAAATGAATTAGCAGTTTTATGAAAAATAAAATTGAAAGAAAGCCAGATTAGTAATCTTGCAGACTATACGGATATTGTAAATTGTAAAGGTACACCCACACTAGGACGCTTGAAAAACTAGTTTAAGGTCGGCTGGAGGAGCACATGGCGAAAAATTGGTAGGTCAAAGTTCTCTATACAGCAAATATCAGGTAGTTTTTCCCGTTTTTTGGTATTTGGCTCTAAAAATTGATTTATATCTGAACGACTCAGGCACTGAGAACTTTAACGGTTGCTCAGGAAGCTCAGTTTTGATCAATTTTCAGAACTTAACGTTTTTGATTTAGATCTAGAGCAAGAACGAGGCTCAGAAAAGACGCTGAGAACTTGCTTACCAACCTCAATTTTGATGAGTTCTTAGAAGTACACTTTGGTTTTTAGCAAAAATTAATCACAGCAAAAATTAGAGGAGTTGCTACTTGAAACTGATCAAATAATTCTAAGTAATCTCAGATTTACTTGATATTTTAGTTTATAAGCCACAAACCAACTGAGAAGAAAAGAATCTTGATTATCAGTTTTGAGTACTCTTGCAGGCTACACAGATATTGTAAATTGTAAAGATACACCTAGAAATTTTCCAAATTAGTTTAAAGGCGCCTGATAGAGAACTTGGCGAAAATTTGGAAGACCAAAGCAATTTTTCCAGCTTTTTGACTCTAAAAATTGATCCAGAAAGATTTAAAGAATAAGTCTCAGAAAAGACTTTAAACGTTGCTCAGAAAGCTCAATTTTGTTTAATTCTCAAAACCCTTGTGGTTTTGATTAAGAACAGGACTCAGGAAAAACGCTGAGAACTTGCTCGGGAAGCTCAGTTTTGACCAATTCTCAAAACTGCATCTTCTATGAGATAATGACTACTCAGGGCGTCACAGTTTTCAGAATAAATCGACAATAGAGCAAAAACTGGAGGAATGGCGATTTGAACTTAAATAGCAGAAGTTTGTTTGATAACAATCCCAGATCTACGGCAATATTTTCGTTTAAATTTCAAAACAACTAAGAAGAAAAAGCCGTGATTATCAGTTTCAAGAACAGTTAATAAGCAGTTGAATTCGTGTATTAATGACGTCAAATAAATCGAGTTAAATTAAAAATTATACCGTCAAGGTTCTTGAATCATTCAATAACAACATTATAATAATAGGCTATCGTATGATTATTATATTTAAGAAAAACCGGAATTATTTATCATTGACCTCAAATTGATCAATTTTTTTTATGATCAATGGGTATTGAATTACCTGAAAATTATTGGATCAATAATGGAAAAATTGGGATACAATAGGGGATTTGCGTCAAAATTTCGTACATGTTACGATTTTTTTGGCTGGTGCTTCTAGTGCGAGAGAAGAAGAAGCAGGAAAAAACGAACACATTCAAAATGTAAAGTGTTTTTGGCATCCAGCCATACTAAATTTAGTCGAGTCTTGTCGAATTTAGATACACATTGGCCATTCGTAAGAATCTCTACAATTTTCTAACGAAACATTATATAATCGAGCCCAGAATGCGTGGAAATTTTGAATTTCGACCGCTCTTTTTTCGCTCCAACAACGACCTTTATATTGTTAACACACATAAAAAATCTAATGAATTCAACTCATTAGAATAGTCTCGACTATAAATAATAAAGGTGACCAGGTTGTAATTGTGTAGAAGAATTTTTGGCACTTATTCTTAAATCACCCACTTAAAGCGCCTGTTTACGTTAATTCAAAATTTTCACTATATTTACAAAATACAATACAGTATCGAATTGACCGTGTTTTATAAATAACATCGACTTTTCAATGGGGGAAAACTGTAGCGATTTCCATGCCATTTGCACGTGTTTATCTTCGATTTTGATCCAACAACTTTATCGAAAATAAATTCGAAAAAAAACGAATTTTAATTTGCATCGGAGGCGTAGAACTGTTAATTTTTCCAGAGATCAACGACAAGACGATTTATCTATAGAGAGAGTTTAGTGGAAATTTTTGTATTTTTTGTCGGATGATTCATTTTCTCCCAATTAACGTTTTTCCATTGGAGGTTTTTGGCCGATCGTACGCCAAACAAAGAAATTAACTGTAATTTTTCTATTGTTCATAATGATGATTGTGTTTCCTGTCATCGTTTTTTCTACATCTCTCTCGTTCAAACAGCTTCAGAACATTGACATTGTCACAATAGTTTTATTTATTGTACCGCAGATGATAATTGTGAAATTTACAAAACATTGGCCCAAAGACCTACAATCTACACACCTCTACTATTGAATATTCATTCACGCAATGTAGGAAGAAGTATAATTTTGCAGAGTACAATTGAAAATTTGCAGGAAAAATCGAAAATTATACACCTACAACTGTAAGAATAACAGAATTGCGGATGATTATCGGTAAATAAGCAGATATTTTTATTATCATAACAACAGATGGTAGAGGAAAACACTATTTTTATAACCGAAGATCAATAACCACAATTGTTTGAATAATGTCAAAGAAAAATCGGGAAAACTGGCGACTACGTTCGAAATTCGCGCTTATTTCGACCAATAAAACCCGAGAATTGGGGCATCTTCAATCGATGATTGGCCATAATAGGCGCGAATTTTAAATTTCTCTATTTGTAAATATTTCACTTGAATAAACAAATTTTATTATCTGTAATTGAAATGTACATACATACCCACAGATAAACAGTTTTAATCATAATTTACTCAACTATGATTAATGTCTCTGTTTACTGATTTACACAAAATAATTATTAAAATTTCCATATTTTTAACGAAAGATTTTTGAATTACTTGGAGAAAGTGACAATATTTTTCTATCGAGTCAATTGACTTGTTAATGTGACAGTTCTGATTTAACTCCTGTGGAAAATAAGAGAAACACACCTACTTAACGTTGGAAAAAGAAAAATCGTAACACTTTCCAAACGTGGAAAGCCACCCAAATTTTCCACATTATTGTTAACGGTCGTATTGTGGAAAATCGTGATTCATTAAATTTGTAGTTTGTAGCGCAAATTATTTGTTTTGAGTAATTTTTTTCGAGTAGACCCCAAATTACAACTACCATAAATTATTTTATTCAAATATAGGTGCGATTATTTTTAACTCTATATTGATATTGATGAAATTTATTGACGTCCTTGACTGCCCCAATATCCACCATACTCAAGGTTAATTGTTTTATCTTTCAATTTATATTTCTAATAATTTAAACATTCATAAAGTTTACATTTGGGTTATAATCAAAGGTGGAGGGATTAAATTATGAATAAAGCAGAGGCGTAGTATTTACCAAAATGTTACGCCACTGGTAGTTCCCAAAGACCCCCATATCAACGAAATGACTCAATATTGTGTTGATACAGGAAATCGATTACAATATTTTTTAACTGTTGTTTTATTACAAGGACACTTTTACTTCATAATTCATGGTGGGTGTGAAGAAGAAACCGTTTTAATTCAATAATCTATTAATTACAATAGTGACTTGCATTAAATATTGGAAGAGTGAAGAGCAACTCATCAGATAGAGAATATTCCGCATCTATTGATTTTTGATAATTCTTCAATTAAATTCTACGAATTATTGTAGTTTTAATTAACGAAAAGTCTTTATTAAATTTCGAGAATTATCGAACGTTGGTTGGAATTTTAAATTTTATAATTCATTTGTTACTATCGTTATCACTGCACATGCGCAAACGTTGTTTTATTATTGCGTCCGCGCGTTGAACTGGCGATCTTCAGCTGTTTAATCACTCGTCTCTCTCTTTCTCGCACATAACATAACCTCCCACCATATTGCGTCAACTAACTGGCTTTGTTTGTTGTCTAGTGACGAGAAGGTAATTGTAGACTGCCCGTCAAGTTGTTTAGTTTGTTCCTCAGTCGGCTGTTAGATTAAATTGTTTTTTATTTTTTTCAAATTTTCAATTATTTGAAATAAATTAGATTGCAATTCTATCAAGTTGGCAATAGTGTTTTTAACTTTGACCAAGAAACAATCGCCTGTCGTGTGTTGTTATTGTTATTGTTGTGAGGGTTAATCTCAACGACAATGGTGTTTAGTGATAAATTGATTTTAAATTGAATTTGATCCCGTTTAATAAATTTGTGCTTCTCGTTTATCGTCAACTAGTCAACGTCTTATCAATTTGGTGATAAGGTAATTATTTTTGGATTTTTTGATTTAAAAATCTTGTATCATGGTGGCTGTGACAAATAAGGGAGGAAAATGACAGATGATTTTTGACAGAGAATTGCGCAATTAAATTCAACGTTTACAATTACAATTTTTTTTTTTAGTTATTTGTTTTGTGTAATTTTAAATTAATCGATTTGTAAATTAATAAAAGTTCGTTAATTTGAAATTACGAATAGACGATTTTAACCGTTGTTGGTCGATCGGTGCAAAATTTCCAAGTCGTTATTCTAGAAGGGTTAAAAAGTGAGTACCTTCAATTTTTTTGTTGTTGATTTTGGAGACCGTACCGGTTAATTTTTCGTTAAAAATTCTAAAATAACCGGCCACCAAATTGAATGTGTGTGTTGATTTTATTTTAAGATAAACCCAACGCATCGATTCGTTTATTTTTAGGCTTTATGATAATTATTTTAACACAAAATATTTATCACTTTTAATAAGTCGAAAATGTGGTTCATTTTTCTCTTTAGACACATTTTAGATCGGAAGATTTGCCAAAAAACGAGAGGTAGATGCATTGATTATTTTTTAGTTGATTCAATGACGTTAAGTACAGGAAAGTTTTTCTAGAAAATTTCAACCACGGCCAAGGTTAATTTCTTTTTATAAATTGCTATTTGCCCACCATAATTATAGGCAATATCGATTTTATACGAATAATTCGATAGTTATTGGAATAAATCGATTTAATTGTAGATATTACTAGTATAATGCTAGGTAATAATGGGTTTAATTAGCACCTGTTGACGTACCCTAAAAACTAATTAATCCATAATTGATTGAAGAATTACATAAAGAACCTAAGTGTGTATTTATATTCAATTTATGTTGTAGAAAGCGTAATTGTAACGTTTAAAAGCTGCGTTACAGATGTACCAAAAGTACTACCTGAAATTTTAGAGAGGAATAGAATAAGTAATAAACCTAGAAAGTACTAAAGTTATTTGGTGAGGGTGAAATAATAAGGCGAATTTTTATTGTAATAGCACCTTTATTGAATTTTTTCCCAATTTTGAGGTGAATTTTGGGGGTGTACGTTATTACCGATTCTCTAAATACATCCACAAAGTTTTGTATGTTAAAATCGCCTATTCGTAAGTATAATAATGCGCGTTGAGTTATCTAACGAGTAAAATTTTGTGTATAATTTTGCAAAGAATTTGTCTTTGTGTCCAAATTACAATTTTTAGATTAAATTTTTATTCACGTGCAGTATAAGGGTCAAAATTGCAGTCTAAAGATTTCGTTTATTGACCCGAAAGAAATTCAAATTTGTATTATGCCCGTATCTAGAAGTACTTGGGCTGATAAAATTGAAGGTCCCAGATAATCAATAAATGGCGTGATTCTTCAGTGATTCTCCATATTCCCACATTGTAGAAAACGAATTAAATGGGAAGAACTTTGATTATTTAACTTTACAAAGAGCTATAGCAGTTTTCGTTTTGCTAAATCAGAAACATCAGGACTCTGTTCACTTTCTGAATTTCTAAATTTGACCAGTTTTTGTCCGTTTTAAGTAGACTTACGTAAATATCTTCTTGAAATTCGTTGAAAATGTCAAGGTTGTAAACGTTGCTAAATTCTTTTATTTAAAATAAAATGTAATATCTTCATTATTTAATAATAATAAAGATAGATCAGCAGAATAAATGGCTCTAATACAAAAGACTTGCAATAACAAGCCCTGTTCTTTTATATTTGAAAATAAAGAAAAATATAACAAAGACTATAGTGGAGTTGTACATTTATTTGCAATGGATAGACAAATAGATGAAAAAATAATTATTTTTCTATTATTTGCACTCACGTCAATTAGATACCTTGTATGGCTAAATTAATAATATAATTCTAGGGAATTGAATAAATTTGGGTAATTGTGGTAAAAATTTCCTCTTTGGGATCGATTATTGTCATAGCAACGTGAATTTTAGATTCATTTTGCATATAATTTTCCACTCTGGTAGATTTGTTGTGAGGATTTCCGAAAGAAATACGGAAATTTCCCCCTTACTATTAATCCAATTAAATAGTGGGTTTTTTTTTAATTCCTAATAAAATTGATTAAAATAATGTAATACAATATCACGATTATAATTTGTATAATAATTGAATTAGAAACAATACAGGAAAAAAACCGAAACCGTATAACGTTACTTGAAAGTCATTGACCAACGCTTTTTCTATACAATTAATGAATATTTTCGTCGTTTATAACGACGAATAATTGTTTTGATTGTTGACACAAACACGAGTTTTCTAATCATCAATCGAGAAAGAATTATGATTTATATTTCTGTAGAAACGTTACAAGTCTATTTCTTAATTAAAACGTCTTTAATTAATTCCCATTTGTCATTTAGCTTTTGTGTAATTCCGAAATGAATTAGTTAATTGTATTTTCATAGAATTTTGCATTAATTTGGAATATACGTTTGTCTTTTCTTGTTTTCTTTATGTTTGAGTGTTGTCTTGTTGGGAAAGCTTGAAATTCAATTAGTAACTTATTTGTTTTGTTATTGTATCATCTGGAATAGATCGATGGTTGTGGTGATGTAACTATTACAAATAATAACAGTTAGTAAAAGCTTCTGCATTTAATTGTTCCAGAAAAGATTGAAAATTTATTACAAACCAAATATAAACGTTTGCCTTGAAGCAAATAAATTAAGTCTTATCGAATTTATTGTATTGAAGTGTTATTCATTTAGCGAACACGTTTTTTTAAAAAAAATCCAACTAAAATATATTTATAACGATAGTCTATTGTAAGGTGGAAACGATTTACGTCCCCTCTTTATCGGAGACGACGACCACCAGGTGTAAAGCACCCGGGTTGAGTTCATGGCCCCATTTGTCCTTGACAGAACTATATATACCTTCCTACAATATAACATTATACATATCTATAAAATAATATCACTCAACATTCTTAACATCATCATCATCGTCAGTAGTTTTTTTCTTTTTCGAAATTATAACATGTTTAACCTTCGAAAATACGGGAAAAAAACCAAAATTTCCAGGAAATTTCAACCTTCAGCGAGGTTATTGGTACGAATTATTGGAAATTCAAATGAAATAGCAATTTTCATAATGATAAAAACGACAGGTATTTCGTTTCGATTATTTTTTTTGTTTGTTTTCAAATCTTAATAGATATAAACTGTCGATTTGCATAAATTGCATGAATGGTTGCAATTATTTTCTTGTTATTTATTTCTAGAAATTATAGTTTCACTTTCATTATAACAAATAAAGGCAAATAGAGCGGAAATGTAAAAATACTTTACTGTCATTATAGATTTTTTTAATTAAATAATAATTAACAAAGTTCCATTCGTTTAATTTATGCTTAAAAACACTTACATTACATATGGTAATATAGATAATGAATGATATCATAATATTTTTACAGACACTTATAACTCTAGGAAATGTGATAAAAAAACGTATTTTTTTGTTGTTTATGCAAGTTTCACAAACACGTTTCAGTATTTTTCAGTCAAGTATAACGAAAATTAAAAAAGAAACTTGTAGATTATAGCCACAGTAAATTCAAAAAAGTATGTATTTAGATTATCTGCTTATTGGAATATGAAAATGAGCTTTTTGATAACCAGGAACTTGTATTTGGGTTAAAAATTGTATGGAGGACTTTAAATTTATTTCGAAAATTTATCTCAAGTTTTTGAGTCTTATTTTTGTTACAGCAATACATGATTTTTGTTAACTGCAATTAATTTTGACGAACTTTCTTGATTTAGATGTCATAATATTGGGAAATGCAATATTAGAATGCTTGGAGAGCTTCTAAATGTGAATGTGAGAGTCATTTTTTGTGTAAAAACTGCTTAGAGATAGTTGTACTCAAAATATTGGATTTGAGTAGATTATGGTCAAAATATTAACTTTACTTGGTGAAAATTTCCAAGCTTGTTTTATTCACGGAATAATAAAAAACCGATTTTCCATACAGTTATGTATTTAGGTTATAATACGAATTTGAAATTTTACTAATCTACAAATTCTATTCTTATCTTCTGTTAAAACACGGTTCTTGTATACGTAAATACAAAATTTCGACCTAAATCTTCAGAATAGTATCAAGTGTTTTTCCGCATTTTTCTTTTCAAAACTAGATTAAATTTTCATAATTTCAATGATTGCATAATCGACAAAACTGCATTTTGATGACCGTGTTATACAAGTTTTCAGTAGGTGATCCTGACGTCCTCCAATTCGTAAAAAAGTAATTATTGAAAGCGTAGGCTGTTTTAAGCGGATTTATCCTCAATTGTTTATTCAAAAAAAAAAAACAAAAAACGATTTGTCTTCATTATCTCTCTATTTTGGCAAAGTTTTTTCGTACTTTTCTCCAAATTGGACTAACTGTAGTTCATAAATAGACCAATGACATGATGTTTTTGTACGGTATTAGGTATATTAAGCGAGGTCGTTGGTACTTGATCCAATTAAAACGTTATTTTTTCAAATATAAATGGAGTTACATTTTCAGAAAACAACCGTCGTTTAAAACACTTAAAAAGCTATAATGAGGTACTAATTTTGCCAAAAAAAAAACTGGTTTTATTTTAATTATGAAGAAAAATTATGGAAAATTTCCGGTTTGAATCATCTCGGTTTTTCTTTATAATTTTTTTTAATATAAAATCATATTTCCATATAAAATAGATGAGTTTATAGTTTTAAATTATAGCTTAACTGATCATTAAAAATCACATCATTCGTGTGAATTTAATTTTATCGATTCAATTTAAAAGGAAGTTTGGGTAATTGCAATATTTATTTTGACTGTAGTTTTTTCTCTCAATTTTTTGATCGTTTAATATTTTGTTAATGACCATGAACTATGCGAGTATAATTAAAATATTTATTCTACAAATGATTAATTTGTACTATTTCCATTTAATTTCATAGGAAAATCTATTATTGTGTTATCAGTTGATTACAACTAAATTATTGATCAAACAATAATAGAAACTAATGAATCAGGGTGACGAATACAACCCCTAGTTTATTTCACTGGTATTTGTTGTTTTATTTGAATGCAATTAGTCTTTTAGAAGTAGTTAACACAAAAGCCTAGTAAAGCTTTAGAATAGGGAGTCTTACAGCTTATTTTCAATAAAACATCGCTTCAAGGGATAAATCTCGTTATATTTTTCTTTGATGAGGTAGTTTGACGGAATTAAAAATGCACGAATATAGGAAGAAAGCGTTTCTTGTTTTACAATAGAATTTTCCTACGCTATTTCCTTGACATTTTCAAAAATTTCTTTTATATTTCGTAATGAATAAAAATTTTTCGCATATGACACCATATCTACATAACTGTTTTTTTTCTATTTGTTATATTTAAAAGCATTTCCTGTTATACTTTTGTTAACAAATAGAACATAGATCGCACAATATTATCTCAAACGTTTTTCTTGTCAAGTCTTTAAAGTTAGTAGAAAACGAAAAAAACACCATTACTCATTGAAAACCGTTAGATTTTCCTTAATAGTGTTTTATTCTGTTTTCCTTAATTATTTCGCAATAAATTTTTTAACTATTTTGTTAATATTGTGTGCATTATTCATAGACAGGAAAACCTACACATAGTATAAATTTTAATACCGGCAAGTTTCCAAAAATTACACCTTCTCATTATTAAAATATTGTGTATATGTGTGGTGATGAGTGAGTCAACGATTACGTAGTTTTTTTGTCTGTCTATGTATTATAATTAAAATTCAAACGTTAATAGATTTGTCTTAATTTCAATTTAGTTTTTCTTAAAATAAATTAACTTAAAGGAGGTATATTACATCATGAAACAATTTTAGTTTTGTGTGTTATATAAAGAAAAAACGCATCTGTATAGATAATCTAAACAATGAGTCTAATCTGGCGCTAGTGAACAAGTTAAAAATAAATAATAATTATTCAATTTGAAATCTTATTTTATTTTCGTTGATTATTACGAATCATAGATTTATAATATTTACAAGTATGGTAATTTTTATATGATATATCATCGATCTTATCTTTTAATTATAATAGTTCCAAATTAATTCAATCACTAGGTGATTGATTTATTGGTCAATCAAACGATAATTGCCCAAAAAAATATTATCTTTATAATTTTAATTAATTTTATTTATTATAACAAATTTTCGTATGCAATTAAATTTATGCCAAAATTATTAGTGCCAATTTATTTTGTTACAACAATGACTAACAGACTAGATATTCGAAATAGACAGAAACCACAAAGAAAACTTACACCACTTCCATCATACCGCATACTTCTACGTTGTAAAACGAGTTTACACAACCACAATTATATTTAATTACAATTATTTTTATTGTTTTTTTTTTTTTTTAATATTTATGTAGTTGCAAAATATAAGTAGGCACCTAATTATGATTGAAGATATTGGATTTTACCCTTTATTAGTTGTTTCTAGTTCTAGGGGTGAGTAATTTCTATGAATAATACACAGCAAATTCTTGTTGAATTGTGAAATAGAAGAGGTGGAGAAATTATAGAAAATAACGGTTCTAATGAGTAATATTTTGTCTAGTTTTGTAAATTTGAAGGTTCGACTAATCATCTAAATAGTCATAGAATTGGGTTTTATATCGAAGGGGGCACTTGTGTTTTGGAATGAACGTTATCAATTAATCGTGCTAATTAGTTTTGTTTTATTGATATTGTAGGTATTAATAATAATAGATTTGTCATTGAATCTGCTCTATTATGTGGCAATTAAATCAAATTATATAATTTTGTAAATATGACCTTTATGCAATACTTTCGTTTATTTAAAATGAAATTATGTATAAAATATAGTATAGATTTTGTAGTAGTAGTGTAAGATAAGAGAACCGAACCGAGTTGGCCTCGTTTTATCATTGTGTGAGTAGTTATTGCATAAGTATCGATGATTATTATTAATATGTATTTATAATCATTTAGAAAATAATAGGTGTAATATTTAAATTTGATTCTAAATAAGAAAAAGGAAACGGTACGGAAATTGTGAAGATAAATATAAACTTATAGCCTTGAATGATAATTCTTTTCAACATTATAATTGTAAATAATTCCGATCGCATAGCAATTGGAGAGAAATTTTATAGTAATTTATAAAATTCGATTTTTAAAGTAACTAAATTATCTCATTTACCAAAATGCCATTGACCTGAGTTTTTTTCTATTAGAAAAAAACGCAATTATGCCAGTTATTACAATAACAATTAAAATTTTATAAAAGAGAAAGCAAAGTCCTTTTTGTTGCTGCTATAAAAATTTCATATTAATAATGCAATTTTATTGTGAGTCATTTAAAATATTTATAAAATTCGTTAAGAATGAAGTTTGGAATTTTTGTAATCAAATCGAAATCAATTGACGGTTTTCATTTATTTTCTATTATAAATGTAAATAAATCCATAATATACAGTTACATAAATCTTACGCAGTTAATTAAACTTAACGAAAATAATCTCGGGCAAAGAACCTTCATTTTTTTAACAATAAAACTAATGATTTTATTTGTGAAACGTTAAACTACATCAAAATCACTCGTTTAGAACGTTGAGTTGCACAATAACACTATTACAAATAATTTTTGAAGAAGGAAATACAAACGATTAAATCGATAGTAGGCTTTATAATTGATTCAAATTGATGCAAATATTGTCAATTTTGGATATTTTTGTGATTATCTATTTGTTGTTTTAGTATTTTCATCTAAAGCTGGGGCATAAAGACTCAAGTGGCACCAAAATGGTGGACTATTACAAAGTCCTCGAGGTGTCAAAGAATGCTTCAACATCTGACATCAAAAAAGCGTAAGTTTGATAAAAAAAATAATTAGAAATAGATTTTTAATCAAATTTTCTTTAGTTATCGTAAATTAGCATTAAAATGGCATCCCGACAAGAATCAAGACAATATTGAAGAAGCTACAAAACACTTTAAAGAGATCTCTGAAGCTTACGAAGTATTATCTGATGGTGAGTTATTATTATTAATTAATTTTGATTTATTTTTTTGTAAATTATGATTATTAAAAATTGATATTTTTAAAATTGTTAGATTCGAAAAGAAAACTTTACGACAACCGAATGTATAGAAACAACACAACAAGATCACCACGGTCCCATCGAAGTTATTTTGACACTCATACTCCCTTCCATCGGTTCTTTGGTAGATAAAAAATCGCGTAATTTTTACTAAACAAACACAAAAAAAAACGAAAATTAAAACGAACAATTTGCTGGGCTTATCTTTATTTTTATTCAATTTTTTTTAACTAATTTCTAACATTACCTGAATTTTTAAGAATCTGTTTTGGTTTTAAATTTAACAATTCTTGGTATTATTAACAAACATTAATTGAAAGTAAATTTTTAACGGCAAATTAACAAAAAAAATTGTAGAAATTATAGAATTATCCCCTTAAAAGTGGCAAAATTCTATGCTTATGCCATCAATTACGATTACCTAACACAGATGGAGGGAGATGTATTACTCCAAAAAATTTACTTTCAATTTTCTGGATAGATTTTTTCGAGTTTTCAGCGCGAGATTGGACGATCTTATTGCTTTCTATTTGAATTTAGTTATCTTCAAATCTAATAATATTTCTTTTGTTTGTTTATAGAGAAGAAAAGACGTGTCTATGATCAATATGGCAAGGAAGGTTTAATGAATAATGGTTATCGTGGCCGTAGTCGTCATGATGAAGACGATATGGATTTTGGTGGTTTCAGTTTCTTCACATTTAGAGATCCAGAGGATGTTTTTAGGGAATTTTTCGGCAATTCACCATTTGCTGATTTGTTTAGTGGTAAATCTAAAATCTATATCAAATTAATTCCGATTAACAATAAAGAAAATTGTTAGATCTTCATGATCCAGGACATCATCGAGACCGTAATGGCCGAAGAAGTCGACATTCACATCCCCAACACAACGCATTAAGTTCAAGTCTATTTAGTCCATTTGGTGTGGCGTTCGGTGGTGGTTTGATGGATGATTTTTTTAATTCAACCGGCCATCATGGTGGTGGTTTCACATCGTTTAGTACAATAAATAGTACATTTACTAACGGTAATGGTGGTGTTGGTAATGTTAAACGTACATCGACATCGACACGGTTTGTTAACGGGAAAAAAGTGACAACTAAAAAGTAAATATCGATTAGATTAAATTGTTGTTGAAATTAAAATTGATTGATTTTAGGGTGTACGAGAATGGTCGTGAAACTGTCATGACATATGAGAATGATGTCCTCAAATCAAAGACTGTGAATGGGGTTCCTCAAAGTTTAACTTATAGTTAAATTTCTAGTGAATAACTGGCCAATATTGTACTTATTCAAAAAAATTAATAGATGTTAAAGAGCATATAAATGTATGAAATATTGAATGTAAGTTCTCTGTTAATTTTTTTGCTGGCCAGTCAATAAAAATTGATTGTATTTTATTGCTAAAAAAGATCCATTGTTTCCCCCAACAGTCTATATTTCAAATATTATAATTCTGTTTTCAGAATTCGTGTAGTAGTCTTTTTAATAAGAACTTTTACTGGATGTCAAAAACAACAATTGTTTTTCACATCGGGTAGTCTTTTTTGTGCTCTTCTTGTTAATTAAGGATTTGATTTTTTTTAAGTTTAAACAAAAAAAAATGCTCAGGACGAGTTTAACAATAGTTGATAGATTTTTAATTAAATTTAGTTAATTTTGAAAAATTCCTCCATTTATCGTTTATCATTAAAATTATTGTAGTAATTTTTGTTTATTTTGCAAGACTGCTAATTTTATAGAGTGCTTAAACATTATCACATTGTAGTTTATAATGTAAGTAATGCGAGAATTAGTTGATTTTTTTTCTCAATTTTTGTTTCTAATTAATTGAAATTAACGAATAAGTTAATTAGGTGAAGTTGCACTTGAATATATTGATAATTGTATAACAAGCACACGTTTATTGTTCTTTTTGATGGAATTGTGTGCGCTTTGACTTCAAACATGTACAGTTCGACGTGTTTCAATTATAAGTAAACCTCTATATAACAATTACAATCAATCAATTTGTTTGTTTGACCCTTTTCTGTTTGCTTTTTAGGGATGAAGAGACGGACCGAGAATTATATTTATTTATTATAATAAATATTACACACAATAGTGATGTGAAAATGCATAGTTTTCAGCAAGGAACAAGTTTATTATAAGAAGATGACAATAGAAAAATTGTCTTATTTACACAATACGCCAATGTTTTGGGTTAATTGTTAATTTCAAGTGAATTATTGAAATGTTGCAGAAGAAATGAACAGAGAAACATGTAAATTATACAACATTTAAATCTTTTATTTCTACAGTTTATCGGCAATAAACCGTAATGATATTGGAAATTACACATTACCATACGCTACATTTATTTGTTGGATTCATAGGTGATCCCAATGGACAATTATAAGCTTTAGCAAAATCCCAAGAATTCGACAACGGCCCTAGAACCCGTATTGGTCCCGGCGAATGCACACTAGAACGGACCTTCGTCAGGGCATCTTCTGGACGCATCGAACCACACCAGATTTGTGCATAATTCAAGAAGAATAACTGATCGTGCGTCAGATTCAAACCCGGCAAATCCGCCTCTTCGCCGTGCTGCGACACCCATTTTCGGTAAGCCTACAATTCCGATAAATTCTAAAAACGATTCTATCCGAAATTGAATGGAACCTACACGGAATGATTGTTTTAAACCGCCATTGTCGGCGATATTCTCGCCTTGTGTCATCCGGCCGTTCACATACAAACCGACTTCATCAATTTTATAGCGCGAATACTGGTCTATAATGCATTGGGTACGTTCGCGGAACGCCCGTATTGTTGCGTTATTCCACCACTGCATCATGTTGCCGTCCTTGTCGAATTGTCGGCCTAGATCCAAAAAAAATCAACAAAATTCCGGAAAATAATCAACCGGTTACCTTTATCGTCGAAACCGTGGGTGATTTCGTGGCCGATCACCACGCCAATACCGCCGTAATTCAACGATTTGGGAAAGTGTTGACTGTAGAATAACGGCTGGAGAATACCGGCTGGGAATACTGAAAATTCACATTTTTATTGAAAATCATTGGCGATTATTGTTAATTCAACCGATATCGTTCTTGTTTGGATTGTAGAAAGCGTTAACAACAGCCGGATCCGTTGACCATTTGTCTTTATCGACAGGTTGGCGGAGTTTCTGTTGGTTTTGTTCAGCGTCGAATTTTAAAATATTCAAAATATTCACTAAAAATTGATTCTTGGTTATATTCAACTAGAAAAATACAGTTCTATCAGTTTTTCTATCGGATTAATCAATGTTTTAAAGACTTACAGCAGCGTACTCTTTAATTAATCCTTCTTTATTTGTTATTAATTTCGGATAACCGATACGCTCGTTCATTGCGTCAGCCTTCTCTTTGGCAACAGCTCGTGTTTCATCATCCATCCAATCGTTTTCAGCCAATAATTCATTGAAAGCCTCCCGTATCGTGTGTATCATTGTTAATGCGGTCTCCTATTTTCGAATTATAATTGGTAAACGTATTGATTAAAATAAATAATTAATGTTGAATGTTATTTCCTGTTTAATTTGATTGATTATCGTTTAAAGTGGTCATCAATTAAATTAATTAATCAATTAATCAAGCGTTTACACACCTTACTTTCATGATTAAAATTGTCGCGTATGAACAGTGCCCCTACGGCCATTCCCAATTTCTTGTTCGTCCACTCCACACATTGCGACCATCGATGGCGTTCGCTCAACACCCCTTGGAGAATCTTGCGGAATTCGACGCGTTCCTTCTGATAATCGTCGATCATGTGCGCCGATAAGGACATCACCAAGCGCCACAGGACGTAATTGTGGATCACTCTACGACAGAGATTCAAATCAAACAAAATATTCCAGTAGTTTAAGCAGATTCTCCGGATCAATGTTTTCCAGTTAGTTACCTTCCGTTTTCAGTGTAAATCGGCACAAATCGGATGGCAGGGTTTAAATAAAGTAAAGCCGGTTGGAATGGCGCAATTTCAAGCTTACCTCCGATCTGTATCGGCCAAGATCTTGCCCATTTCGATAAAATACGACAAACCGTATGCGACAACCGGTTCGTTCTCATCAATGTCGGCATCTAGAAACGATCTCAAATATTCCAACCATTTAATTTGCGGTACGATATTCTGTAATTCGTGTAATGTTAATTTTCTGTAAATTGCACTGGTGTCATGTCGGTCGGCTTCCGGTAACCATGCCTGCAATATTGCCCCATATTGTTCAGTTTAATCAAAATAAATTGGAACTCGTCAAGGAGGAGACGATTAACGTTGCAGATTAATCTTGTGATACGGCAACAATTTAACAGGATTTAAATGACAAGATTAAAATCGGATAACTTACTTTAGCTAAACGTTTCTCAAAATCAACAACATGTTGTAATTCTTGACTGGCTGTAGTTTTATTTGCGCCTAATAGAACAGCAGCATTCGTCATGTATTTGTGATAAGCGGCCATATCGCCTTCACTACTCGATTTTAAATAATAATCACGACTAGGTAATGCCAAATGCATCTGGTCCAACTAAAAGAGACATCCACTATCAATAAACTAAATTAATTTCGATTTTAATAACGATAAGAACAATGATAATCTAGATTTTTGCATATCCTGCCGTCTTCTATTTAGCCTATTTAGAGCATGCTTTCTCATACCTACTTCTTACTTTGTGCGCACCTGGATGATGTTAACAGAGCTGTTTTTATCATCTGGTCCGATCCATTCTTCTATTAATATACCTTCATTGTAAATGCCACGTACACGACCTAATAATGTTTCAATCGAGAATTCCGGCGGCTGCCAATTCGATTTCGTCACAGGCCATCCACCCAACGAATCTAACACGTTACGGATTGGTGTATCGCCGATTTTACGAATCTGAACTGGACCAAAAATATTTAATCAAACATACCGAATTGTAATAAATCGACTTACGAATATCCATACAACTGTTGTAGAAAGTTTTCGCTTTTCTTGTCGCTTCATTATCTTCCAAATTAATTGGTTCTTCTAATACACCTTTATTGAAAAAGAGACAGTAAAAAATTACTATTTAATTCGTAGATTACCTTTTAAAATGACTTGTAGTTGATCTGCCATCACTTCAAATGTGCTAATCGAACTCCGATCTTCCGGTATAACGTGTTTTTTATTCCATGTACCGCAGGCGTATTGAAAAAAGTCCACACACGGATCAGCCGTATAGTCCATGGCACTCAATAACGATGAAGCTGTTCAAATAAGAGACTTTATTTAAACAAACACAATTGTGCATGTTTTTATAAGAGGAACAATTTTTAACTATTGTTGATTCTGCATCTTTAAAGCTTCCATAATTCTGATTAAAAGTTGAATCGTGACTCACTCGAGTGGGAGTATTCGGAATAATCGCCAATATTACATCGATAAATCCACACAGAGAACATTAAGCTCTATAAACAACAACGTGAGCTGATTATTGGCCAAATGATAAAGCGATGAGCTTGTTAGATTATGTAAATTTATTCGAATAAGCCTATCGAGCTATTAAATCCACAATCAGATATGAACTTTGTGTAACAAAGTTCCATATTATAATACTATAATACATAAGCTGCATTGTACACGGCTTGTTGCAATTAGTGCTAATAATACGAATTTTAACAAGGTAATAAAAGAAAATGAAATGGAGAAAGTTGTAAACGAAACAATTTTAAATCTTCCCAAAACTTTGCATAAACGATATTAAACTTTCCACCGAATATTTGACGAGGACGAGAAAGTTTTAAATTGAAAAATACGACCGATTATTTAGTGCCTTTTAATATTTATTATTATCGAAATTAGGGGAGCAATCTGGCGGAAATTCGGTCACAAAAGTAACAAGAAAGGAGAAAAATCAAACTGGAGATAAGTCGGCCGAATCCCCAACCCTTATCGTCTCAATGTTCAATATTGAAAGTTTCAATTTCCTCGATCAAATCTGAATTCTATTAAAACATCAAACGTCTCGACTTTCTTTTAATTAAGTTTTATTATCGAATTATTGATTGATTGATTGAACTGGTTCGTTTTGTTCTAGTCTTTTTGACTGGCAGACTGATGCGATATTTAATTTCCGATAAAATCCGATAATCGAATTGAATTGGTTTTGAGCTTAAATTGCCTGTAATCGGATCAATTGAAATACGATTTATTTGCTCATCTTGAGTGGATGTTTATAATCAATTTTTGATATTAATAAATCCGGCTTACGCATTTTCACCCCTGGCCTCTTGTCGCACGCGATATAACAAATATGAATTTATCACGAAATACCTGCTGTAGTGTGTACATTTTGATTTATATTGTTTACATTATGATCATTACGACTTCCTTTCAGTGTCGTTTTTTCATGTTCGCTTCGTATCAACGGAGAGAAGATATTCCTTGGGGTTTTTAGTATCGTAAAAGGTGGAATTGCCGAAGAGAATTGTAATAACAACGGTCAAGGTTGTTTTTTGGGTCTCGTTTATTTTTCGTGGCTAACATTAATAAATAAATAAAGATGAAAGTTCAACAATACTCACCTGTTCGAACACATTCTTCAGTCAGACAGACAAGTCGTCGATTTTCTGCAACAAACGTAAACTTGAAAGACGCAAACATTAATGATGCAACAGCTTTTTAGCGAAATTCTCCAAATTTTCCGCCTATATTTATGATTATTCGGTTTATATTCAATTATAGTTCAAAATTTTGCTGCTCGTGATGTTGAATTTTGAAAGGAAATAACGCTTTTTACGATACAAGAGCTGGAACATTTACGAGACCTTACATCTTGTAGATACATTTTTAACTTCCTATTTCGGTGGTATACAGTTGTGAATGTTCAAATGTTTTGTTGATTATTCAGCCAAATATTTATGAGGTTGCAAAGGAGCGAATTTTTTCAATTGAAAATCGAGAATTATAATTTCTGTAGTGATTTATTCTGTGCGCTTTACGATTGAATCTGTTGTAAAAGTTTAATGGTTAAATCAATTTTTAGTGAGAAGATTTGTAAATGGAGATTTATGCGTTCTCACGAAAGTAAACATTATAGAAACTTCCTTAGTTTATGGCAATTTATCCGTTGTATAAACAATATGGTAACATTTTATCAGAGATTACAAATTTTGATACTCCACCGATGTTGAGCTGAAATTCGAATGTTATATGCCGCTTAGAACGTGCAATAACGTCAAGTTTTTCGAAATTATCACCAAAACAGAACGTCGAAATTGTCACGTACTCTATCCAAAGCCTTGTTTATTGTTACGAAATATCAATTATTATTAATTCCGTTAAATTGAATATTGTCGGGAGATTAAATGTAACAATCAATTCACAATTTAATTCGACATTTATACCAAAATTGGTAAATTAAAGTGGAAAAGAATTGCCAAGAGTATTATACATCAAGTCGGTGATTTTAATTTAACAAAAATGGTAACACAATTCGACAGGTTTATGATTTTATTTATAATGATGACGACGGCGAAAAAAAGATTTGCCGACAATTAGTCTGCTTTAATACGGTTTCACCTCAATTTCACCCTTTATTCTATTAATTCCTTATTTCACGCACAATCTACTTTGTGAATAGTTGATTATAACCGATAGGTTTCCATATTTCGAGTAAATTACGAAGTACTACAACCGCCAGTTGAATTTCGTTAACGTTTAAGTCAATCGAAACGGAAACACGTTCAATTTGGGTTGATTAAAAACGAATCAGTGTCCTTAATTTCGTTTAAAATGACTGGTAGAGTTTGCTGTATTGAATGCGGACGCAGCTTCCGAACGGTGATCAGACCTGAGAATTCAATTATTTATAAATCGTCGATCTTATTGAAACTTTAATGACTTGTCAGGCTTGGAATTGATGTTTGAATTAGTTCGGACGCATTGCCCTAATTTCGTTCTGTTTATTAGACGACAACCGCCACTCATTCAAAAATTTCACAGTTCAAAGCAGTTATATTTAGTCAATTTGGGGGTAAACAAAGTTTTTGCCAAATGTGCCGGAATAACGACGAGTTTAAAAAAGTCTGAAATACTTACCATCATTGCATTGGTGACAAGTTGTTGTACTGACGATAAATAGTAGTAAAATACCAGAAAAAACAACTAACGCAATGATTACAGTTAGAAGGCATTTCTCTTTAAATGCCTGGCTCTCTGATAAGACCATTGTTTTAGTGTTACCATTATCAGTCATTTGTACAACTGTAGCTACTGGTTTTGTTGTTGTTGTTGAATTGATTAAATTCTCGTCTTCTTTTATTGTTGTTGAAGTCGACGTTGTCTTCAAATAACCATTATTTGTTGTAGATGGTGACGATTTCCATTGTTGACCTATCACAGGCACATCACTCATCTGGATTGGTCCGTTACACTCTGAATTTGTTAAATTATTCATTTAGATTGTTGGCGATTGATGAATTTTTTAATTGTCAATAATACAAAACTTTAAGTCATTTGCTTTATTGTCGTGGAAATTCAAAATCTGCAACAAAGAGTCCTGTAACAAATATTAATTTGATTAAAGTTGTTATTGAAGTTCTACCTGAAAAAAGCTTACAATATTTCAGCACTTCCGTTCAAAATCTTTTAAACATGCTTAACGAACAGTATAAAATAGAAAAGCTTACGATTCGTCTTTTATCGATTGCAATACAGAAGGAAAGCACACCTAGACTGCGCCAGGTGAATTCTAGCACTGACACACTGTGTCGAAATACTGGAGTACGTTTTCAGAACTTGCTACACAATATAGATATAATAAAATGCATGTTTGATCATGGTTTATATATCGGTACAAACCACCTGTCATTCGGGGAAGGTCGAGAATAGAGCGACCCGACGCGAATCTCCGCCACATATATTTTCTGTACATACATGCACCGACGCCCCTTTTGGACGCTCAGCGTCGTCGGCGTAGCTCCACCATTCCTTAAAACAACAAAAAAACAACTCCTAAAACAAACAAAACTTTAAAGATTTCGAATAAAACTAATATCTTCATCTGTATCTCACTTGTAACCGATTTGAATAAAATTTGCCTTGTAGATCGAGATATAGACTTTTATAGAATTGGGCAATCGATTTCAACAATTATTGCAATTTTAAACGAGTTCCCTAAGCAGCTTAACTTCTGCATCATTTAAGCTGCTTTGTGATTCCGTCTTTAGAATCTAAAAGTCAATCCTACTATTTGTTCAGTTAAATTACAATGAACAATTGGCTTTGTTCTTGAAATTGATAAGACTTGGTGATAAGAGTTTCAATTAATTTGCGGCTTTCAGTGGTAGAAATGGTGGATGCGCCGGGACAATCGATTTATACACAAAAATACTTTCAGTGATACACTTGAAATATTTTCTTGATAAGGATGACAATAAAATAAATAAAATTCTAATAGCGGAAAATGCTCTTGAAAAGTCTGCTATATCCGATTTATGTCTCCAATTTTATCGAATTTAACAGAACATAAATTGATATAATAACAACAACAACAATATAAATCTATTGTTAGAGGATAATAGACCTCATTAAAATATATGATCAAAATTCAGTTATTAAAGTTAGTTTTTTCGTAAAAAAACCGATATAATTTTAGATAAGGGTAATCAAAGCTATTGTCTTTGTTCGGTACATATGGCAGATAAAGCAAGAGATAATTTCTGCCGCATTCGTGAACATTTCAGGAAGTAGTCGAGCGTTCAGCTGGAAAGCCAGCGTGAAATTGTATTAAAAACGGATTTTGCACTGAAACAAATCCAGTTTCATCAACAGAAATCCATGCAGAATGTAAACCAGATCAAACATTCATTACAACAATAACAACCGATAAATAGCTGAAAATTACACATATTTCAGCCGTTTTATTCGAATTCTACTCTTCAGTTCGACTAATCGAACTGAAGCGCTATCTAGCTTTAATTTACTGTAGTTATTACAGATTCCTTCGTGGAGACCGATAATTTAGCAAACTTTCTAAATAAAAACCAATTATTTCTAATTATCGATCCAATTATAATGATAATTAACATTTTTCACCTATAATCGCTTTGAAATCACAGTATTTAAACTGTTGACAATCCCAATCAAGTCCAACAGATGGCGGTGTTTTCCAAAAACAACAATTTTCCGGCGCGTTTCGCTTAAATATTCCTAGCTCTTATAGCAACCCTTAGTATTTGAGTGATTTGGAAATACTTTAGGGGGTTATAGGGAACCCCTGGAGATTGAGCAAAATTGGTAGCTCATCGGGAGCCGGTCAAAAAACGATGTTGCGACAAAAAATGGCTCAGAATGCCTCAAAAGTGCTCCCAACATTGATTTTATTCGATTTTCTCCATTTTATTCTGGACCGGGTTGAGTTTTTGGCCAACTTCCCGCTGAGCTGCGGCTTCAAATTTTGGTCAAATAATCTCCCCTAGGTCTTCGAAATATTTCTCAAATCGCTCATCAAATAGTGATAGGAATATTGAAGTGAAACACGCGGTATAATTGTAGTTCGAATTAAATTCTCGCCTGTATAGCTCCAAATGAACAGTCATCATTTCGGAACTGTAATAATGGGTTTTAGACGATCGATATGATTCCAAGTGGAAATCCGACATGTCGACGATTGAAACAATAGCACTAGAAGGAAACAACAAGCGGAAATAACTGATGTAAACTAATTTAGATTCCATTTCTTAATTAATCTATAATTAAATAGAAATTGCGCCCGCTAATTCACATCATCTTCGTCATATTTTTACGATTATATAAATCAGAATTGGTACAATTATTTTTATAGCTTTACAAATACAGGGGAAATTATTGGCGATGATAGGGAAGTATTTGGAAACTTTCCCACATCGGTACAGACATGCAGGTGAGGAGGTCATTGGAGAGAAAGTGAAGATGATTATTTTTTCGGAAATAAACGGTACAATATCGTGTTCTTGTCGAGGTGATGTCATCTTAGAGAAGACTAAACAGATATTTAACGGCAATAAATTCGTTTGCAACAGTAGATTAATGTTTTATTCACATGTTGTTTCTGCAATACACCTCATTTGTTTGTTTAAAAATGAATTCCTAATCAAATTGTTCATATTAAAACAACAAAAACTGCTTGTATTGTGTGCGTATTAATTAAATTCCCCGAAAAGAATACGTCTTTGATGTTGTTTTTTATTAACAATAATAGCAACAATAGAAGAGTTGGGACATATTAAAGAATGTTTGATTGTAGTATTGTTATTCGGTATAACCTTCCAGAATGTCCCCCACTATAACATCCTGAATTTATTTTTTATTATTACATATAGTTTTATTTTTGAACACAACTTTCTATCAACACAGAATTCAAATTTAATCTTATGTGAAAAGGCTGGGTTTTGTTGGATTATCCAACAATTCATGACCAATACTTTGTACAATAGCACAATAGAATTTCAATTTTCTCTTCCACTAGATACAATAATCTAATTATATTTTATATGAATAAATAGGGGAAAATATGAATAATTTACAAATAATTAAGCGCGACTTTTACTTTCGATATTTCGATAGTTTGCGGATTTGTCGGTGATTGAAACAATTTTACAACCATTCAAATTTTCTAATGTTTGTAGAAAGTAGATTTTTACAAAATTTTACCACCTTACAGCAATCCGAGATAAGAAAGCCGATAGAAAACAGATGCTTTACGGTAACCCCAGAACGACCCCATAGATCGGCTAAAATCAGTTCATTTCTAATGATTACTCAAACAAAACCGGCACAATTTGCATGTTTGGCGAGACAAGATTTCCACTACAACTTCCAGTTTTAGACAAAAAATTTCGAATTTATCTCGCAACATTTCCATGCTTTTACAGAAAATCGCTCCATTTAGAAGCGATTACCTAATGGCATCAATTAATTAACGTTAGGGCCAGTTTCGAAATTGTGCAAGTTCCAGAATACTACCGGACGCGTCATTGTAGGAACACTGTAATTTTGCCGTCTGTTATCCGTGAAAACTACAATCTAAACGCCCCACTTCTGTTAACCGGAGTTAATCTCGTTTATTTTCAATAAATCGATATTACGACATTTGATTTAATTGTAAAAAACGATCGATATTTGAATTGGAACGAACGTACGGCCTAGTTAATGTTGACCATAGTTGTAAAAAACAAGGATTGGTGGGGAATTGCGATGATACTAGCCGGACAACATTTTTTTTGCTTTACTAAATTTGAAATTTTACTAGTTACGGGATATTAGGCAAACTGTAAACGGTTTTCTCACGGCATTACATCATTTTTTCTCGATTTTTATACTACTCTTACTATAATAGACGAATATTGTGATGATGATGAGGCTCGATTTTTTATTGTAATTACAACAATTTGTAACAATTTTCCAGAAATGGACAGCCATACTATAATTAAGAGAGTTTTAGTTTTTATTATTGTTAATAAGAACAATAATATTTCAACATTTTTCTAAAACAATAGCATTATCAATTATGGTTTTGTTAAATTAATTAAATTGTAAGTGGATATCTGATTGATGTCAAGATCCTTACGACCTAAATTTCGCGAACAATCCGCTTTATCAACGAGCCAAGTCGGCCAAAACACACCAATTCGACTGTAAATCAATTCAAATAAGTTATTAACGAAATTAACACATTATATAACAAGATGGAAATTAAATTTTATTCTAATTATGAAATATGTACATTTCACTTTCTTCAGATGAAGCTTGTGAAAATTCGCCAAGTCCACAATCGATTTCCTAGAATTTATATCAAAAATATTGATGATAATAGAATTAAATAATTGTGGTGTAATCGAGGAAGAAAAACGCGTGAAATTAGATCCTGTTAAAACAATAAGATTTGCCAACATTTTCCACTTCCTCTTCTCTAATCAACATAATTATGATTAATTAATTGAGATGAGAGTTGATAGAATTCGAATGAGTCGTCTTCAGTTTTTCGGGCTTCATTATGCAACAACCGAAAAATTCCAAGGTGTCGATTTGTGGCTGAATTCCCATCAATTTATCGTTATTATTAAAATGTTAAAATAATTATAAAAGGAGGAATCCGTTTTGAATGCGGTAATTATAGCGTTCGAGGATGACGTTAAAGGTGAGGGTCATTTCGAATGATGATGGTACTAGAAAATATTCCACGATATGTTTATGGTCGGCTTTAATCAATTCAATCAAATTTAATTTATATGATAAGGGATCCGGCGTAATTTTCAATTCAGTCCAACTATCAAAAATATTCTAAACAACATAATTTGTTAATAAACAAATCTACTAAATAAGTCCAACGGAAATCTCTAATTGTACTATTTTAACAAGGAATTGAAACGTTGTTATTTTATTCGTCTACAAGTACGTCGTACATTAACAATGCGTCTGAAATTCTATTCGATCGTGTTCATTTTACTGGTTTTCTCGCTAGTTTTAATTGATGGAAAACGTAGTCGTGGCCGTAGTCGAGGATCATCAGGATCCTCATCGTCGTCGTTTTGGAGTCGAAAATCGAAAGGTAGTAGCAGTAGCAAGAGCGAAAAAGCAACACAAACGGCCGTATCACCACTGAAACCGTTGAAGCCGATTGAAAAACCGAAAGTGGCTGAAAAACCGAAACCCTCAGCGCCCGCACAGGAGACGCCGATCAGGAAAGAAAACACCAATTCACAACAAAACGCACCGAACTCGGGACGACCCGTCGGCTGGAACGTTGATGGACAGAAACAGCACGTCAATCCGGTACAGAACTCGAATCCTGGAAATTACCCCAATCCAGCCGGCTATCCGGGTTATTCCAACACAGGCAATTATCCCCATGCGAGCTATCCCAACGCCAATCCTGGAAATTACCCCCATGCGAGCTATCCCAACGCCAATCCGGGCTATCCCGGAAATTACCCCCACGCGAGCTATCCGAACGCCAATCCGGGCTATCCCGGAAATTACCCCCATGCGAGCTATCCTAACGCCAATCCAGGCTATCCTAACGCAGGAAATGTTGGAAATTACCCCAATTACGGCTACTCGCAATATCCCCAGCAATCTTACCCGGGTCATTATGGTGGTGGGTCTTGGTTCGGCGGTAATAAACCGGGTTTCGGCGGCTATGGTGGTTATGGGGCGCTGGCCGGTTATGGTATGCAGAAAAAATCCGGTGGTCTCTTGGGCAAACATCCAGTTCGTAATATTCTCGGTGGTTTGTTCGTCTGGTATCTGATCTCGGGTTTAACCAGCCGACCGTATCATGTTTATAATTATTATAATCAACCAGCTGAAGAACGTGCAGAAATTAAATTACCGGCTAATTTATTGACTTTGTGTAATGAGAATGTGACAAGTTTATGTGTACCAGGAACGTATGCTCTTTGTACAACGAATAATTCAATACTTTGTGTTGTCAGTATGACATCAACGGTACCTTGTGAAGATGATCACAAAGAAAATTGTGTTACTAGCAAAATAAAATGTGACGATATGAATGATACGATTTGTCAAAATACTACAACTTCAGATAATACGACCAGTGTTAGTTTACCGTGTTTCACGAATATGACATTAGATACAACACAAAGAAATGGATCGAGCGATGTTCAAATACCATTCAGTGAAGATCACCGGTATTGTGTCACGGCTCTTGCAGTTCCCGATAATACTCCAATGAATTCCACTGAAATCCAACCGATCGTTGGTAATTTCAGCGAATTTTCCACCGTTTCAACTACAACAAGCCACACCAATATCAGTAGTGCAATTGAAGGGAAATCATCATAGTTAGATTACTTATTTATTCACAGATTTGAATAAAGCTAAACCGTAGATAAAACGTTTATTTTCTATATTTTAGTTGCAAAATATACCGGTGTTGTAACGCCGACCTCTAACAATATTTAGATCTTTCGTATTAAGGAGTAATAGTTATTAATAATTGTACGATTATAACAGTTTTTTTCTTCTTCAATACACGTCCTTGATGGTAGAATCCGCATCCTTTAGTAGTACTGTAACAGTATCAAAAATATCTTTGAATCTATTCACACGGGAATCGATTGTGATCAGTACATCTTCTCTACTATTAGGCTAGACACGACCTTAAAGACGGCTTTCACTTTAAACAGTAATAACAATGATCGATAAATTTACAATTTAACAAAATCTATAATTTAGAATAAAATTATTGGTATTATTGGCCGATAATTATCGATACAGTAGCACAAGGTTTCTTCCTGATTGTGTTCTATTTTTGGTAGTCTTCAAATTCCAATCAAAGGTGGAGGCTAACAATGAACAATGAACAAATTCGTCATAATTTACATAACACATCAAATTTATTTATAAAGATTCAAAAAAACTCATCAAAATTTTATAAAGATGATCGTCGATTTCTAGTCACCTTTGACATTTCTAAACAAGTTGAAAAACGCATCGATTACTTTGTGAACATTTTTGTAAATCCGAGATGAATTCCAGTTTTGTTGAATTTGCCCCAAAATCCGGCGTTTTTCCTAAATTTCGTCGAAACGTCCTTGTGCGAGTTTCTAATTAACATAAATTCTTCTCCAAGATGACATAAAATGAAAAGAAATCGAGTCTTGTTGTTTGTACATCGTCAATCCCACCACTTACATATTTTAAATGTTTAGCCTTAAGCGTCGAGCCCCTCTTCAAAGGACATCCTTTCACTAGAATTGTCTTGTAGAGATGCATCTTCAATACGTCTTCAGTCAGTTAGTAGCTCGCCAACATGAAGGGTGTTAGTTTATTTGTTTTATTAGGTGAGTACAAGGACAATGTTTGAAAGTAGATGATAGTTATTAATAAATCTTAACACAAAGATGTGAGTGTTAGTGGTAAAATAGTGGAATTTTTCAATTTAAACGAAAAAGATCGCTAATTTGTGGATTTTATCGTGAAAAATTCCCATAATAAATAATCAACGATAATAATGTGATTGTTAGAACAATATAAAGGGCATAATCTTTTCTGTTATATAAGACAATTACATGGGAATATATTTCATAATTTGGCGCTGATATTGCAATTTCTCTGGGGAAAAACGATGAAAATTGCCGCAATTTAGCCGTTCTAAACCTACTTTTTTGTACGAAGAATTAGCACAATCTCTTTCATGAATTTCTGTAGCGAATCGTGTAATTTACTCAATTTCTACAATAGTTAATCTAATTTTAATTCGATTATAATTGTGGGAATTCGCGCAAACCCGGCGCATCCACCATTTTTACACTCTAAGATTTTTACATTTCAGGCCTCTATTCGGGATGGAGTTCGGCCCAATTCCTCAACAATCGCCCGTTCCCTACGTACAGTTTAGAAAATATGCCCGATACGGATTTTTCATGCCGTGAGAAAATCCTTGGTGGCTATTACGCCGATGCCGAGACGCAATGTCAAATGTTTCACGTTTGCGTTAAAGTAGCCGGAGTTGGAGTAAGTTTTCTGTTCGGTTAGACTAGAATTTCGTCTAAGTGATGTTTTTAGATTCAAGATTTCCGTTTTTTGTGCCCGAACGGCACAGCTTTCGATCAAGACCATCAAATCTGCGCCGAATGGGAGGATGTCGATTGTGATGCTACAACATTGTATTATTCGAGTGATAATTTCGACCTTTACCGTATTGGATCAGGTAGCTTTCACTTTTTCTCATCTTTTAACATTAGAGGCGTATTTTATATACACGACATAGTTTATGTGTTGTTATTGATTGCACAATTTTATAATCTTAGTTTCTCATTTGTTTGTTTCTTGTTCGTTTATTATTAAATAGGATTCGAATCGAAAGCGGTGAAATATGGTGAGGATGAGGAAACATTCGCTTTACAGCGTGCAGAAACTGGTGATGTTCGTTTGAATCGTGAACATCAAACGCAACGTATCAACCAACAAAAGGATGTAGCAACTAAACGGCGACCTGTACAACAACAACAACAAAATGATCGTGACATTTTCAAAGCTTCAAGCAGTTCTAATTTCTTTAATAACCGTAATAACGGCAAAGAGGAGGATGATGATGATAATGACGATAATGTCAATTTTAATCAAGATAGAGATCCGGTACAGAAACGAAAATTGAACCGTAAACAACAACCTCAACAACAACAACAACAACGTCGTCCTGTTGATAACCAAAATAACAATTATAACCAACAAAAGAATAACCGTAGACCTATTGAAAATCAAAATTACAACAATAATAATCAACAACAACAAAATCGCCGACCTCAATCGTTGAATCAAGAGAATCGTCGACCGCAAAATCGAAACAATCAAGATTACCAAGAGAAGAATAATTACGAAACACAAACATATCGTCCACAACGGCCGACTGGTTTTTCAAACAATTTTGCCGGAAGTAGTTATAATCCAACAACATCAACAACAACATCAAGGCCATCATCAACAACACTCAGTGATGACCAATATACGACAGCATTGAATAATCACCGTTTAAGGAACGGACAACGGCCACAATTTAACGAATCTCCACCGTCTACGGTTTATAAAATTAGTACCCCGGCGCCATTTAGACAAACCCAACAATATAGCCGTCCTACTGTTACAACAACAACACAACCACCACAGAAAGAAACCGAGAATTATCCATCGAATTTCCCATTTTCGACAAGACAAAACACCAAATCAACAACTGAAAACTACCAATCGACTAGAAATTACGAAAATACAAAAATTAAACAAACGGAAAACTACCCAACAACCCCATTCCAAACGAAAAAACCGTCAAGTTTC
The DNA here is from genome assembly GCA_013841185.1 of Hycleus phaleratus. Taxonomy (NCBI): domain Eukaryota; kingdom Metazoa; phylum Arthropoda; class Insecta; order Coleoptera; family Meloidae; genus Hycleus; species Hycleus phaleratus. The sequence continues at coordinate 115,355 of JACDRP010000128.1, forward strand.
GCCAAAGCAGAAAACTCGCCAACAACTGTATCACCGAAATCGAAACCTCCGCAATTCAACAACTACCCCTCAACATTTTCACCGAAGACTAATTCGGCTTATTCGCAAATCAGCCAACAAACAACCCAATACAAATCGAATAACCAACCGAGTCCTTTCAGTACACCGAAAACAACAGTTTTCACACAATACACACCGACAGTACCGAAAATAACGTCAACAACACCGGTGCCGCCAACACAACAACCACCAAGGTCGAATCGTTACGATGAAACTCAGTACGACGATGGGTCTTATAATGCGCATAAATACGAACGGAATGAGGATGAATTTTTGAAAACAGCACACAGCCAAAATATTGCAAATAGCCGTAATGAGTACGTTAAAAGTACAACAAAGATTCAACAACAGTCGACTCAGAAACCGCAATATGAGTCGCCAAGGCCGTTTTCTGTGACTCCAAACACACCATCAACGACTCAATCAAATCAAAAACAACAAGCCAATGTTGAGAAAAACGTTAACAAAACTGGTAAAAAAGCTAAAGATGCAAGCTACGATTATGCCTATTATGATACTAACGTTGGCAGTGAACCCGAATATGATATTGATGCCGATATTAAAAAGGCCACAGTAAAGAATTAGAAGCAATAATGTTAACTATATTTTGTTAAGTCTGTTTTTTTATTGACCATTATTAGATTATTCTCATCAAAATACAAGGCAGTATTTCCTTTAACAAAATAATTATAAATAAATAAATAATGTTCTTTTTATATACATAAGTTGTAAATATATTATTTTATTAAATCGAATTAAATACTGTTATCAGTTTATTATTGTGCCTCTTGTAATCATGCTGTGAACTAGAAACGTAGTTTATTCTAGTTTAAATCAGTATTACAATCATGCTGTGAATTGAGAACGTAAGGCGTAACTTGATGCATTGTTATTGCAAAATTGACATTTGTTGACAGCTGTTTACAACAACAAATTAATTGCAGTAGTTTCGTGATTCAAACTCGTGGAGGTGCTATTTTTATTACGGATATACACGAAAAATGTTAGAGAGATTAAAGAGTACTATTCTCTACTCTAGATTTAAATTTAGCGCGCTTAAATGTCAGCTTCCTATTGGTTATTTTACAGCCCAATTTACACCGCTTAAACTTTTATTATTGCAATTATAGAATGTGTAAGAAACCAATTAGTAAGAGAAGACGTTTTTTAATGTTAACATTATTTATTAATTTTAAAAGAGAATCGGATTAAAAGGTCGTCAAAAAAGAGAATTTTCGATTGCTGATTTCTCTTTTAATTTAATACTTGGAACGAGACGTGAAATCTTGCTGAAAAGGACATTTTTTGTCTATAAAGTGGACGTATTTGTTTTTTTGTTTGGAAAAATTTGAGGAAATTTTTAATTTTAGAGGAAACTATTGGAGCAATAACTGAATGTAAATTTTCAAATTAACCGCACAATTATTTAGTCTCTTTTCTAGTAACTTCTAGCGTGACAACATGACTTTTTTACTTTAAAAAGTACTTATTTTTGTATTTTCCTCATTATTTTTCTCCCTTGTATCTTCTTTTTCTTCATAATTTTTGTTTTCTCTTCATTTTCTTGAACGCAAATTCTGTTGAATTTGAAGATTGAACGTTTCACACTTCAAAACTGCAAGAATAATTCTAAAATTTTGATAAATGAAGAACAATTCTGCCTTGTTTGATAAGAAACTTACAAAATTCATGTTTTCTAATCAGAACAACAAATGACATTTCTGAAGGTTATCCAACATAATGTATCAAAAGTCACTAACAGATGATAATCTTGACTGTAAGAAAAAGAAAGTTAGGGTGATATTCTCTGTTGGTACAACTGTTAATACCAACTTAGATTTTTCTCTAACAGACTGGTACCCAAAATCTAGAAACTTCTAACTGTTTTTTCCAAAGTTTTATAATAGCAGGCAATTTTGAGCCGCCTTTCGGAAGGGTGGATTTTAACTAAGGGTGAAATTTTTACAACAAAATTACCCCTTATGCAAGCAACAAGTGGACAGGTGTAAAAATGGTGAGTAGTTTCTTTAATTTTTACTAATTTTGGGGTGTTTTCAACGTTACAACTAACGCAATATAACAAATCCGTTTATTCAATTAAATATATTAATAAATGCTTATAACAATTATTCTCTTTTACATGGAATTATAAAAATTAGCTAAAAAAGGAATTATTCTAACAGGACTCAAATTACAAGATACACACAAATTTCCACCAATATCAATCATTTTTATGTTGAACATCTAGCCGGTTTAGTTTTCGTACAAATCAATTTCTCATCATCGAAATACGTGCCTAAATCGCAAACAAATTTCATATCTAACAATTGATTTTTCGTATAGCCTTGTGTACAATAATGGAATAGACGGCAATCTCTCGGATCTAAATAGAATTTATTTACCGGCTTACCGAAACAATTAAAAATGAACATTTTATTCAATTTGTTACGATGTACGGTAATTTTATCGAATGATGTCGACGATAACGGAGTTGTATTCAATTCGGTCCGTTTAATTGTCTCTGATTGAGTCGGATTGACGCTTTTATCCAACAATGGCTCAGTAATTGGGACGTCTTCTATGTAATCAGTTTGTTCCGTTGTTGGCCCCTCTGTTGTTGTTGTTGTGGTTGTAGTTGTTGTTGTTGTTAAGTAAAGATTGTTAAAAGTGGTACGCGATCCCGTACTGAATCTATGATGAGGACTAAATCGGCCCCTTTGCGGCCTTCTAGAACCGTAACGATTGAAATTTCGTCGTGTTGTTGTGGGCGTCAAAATTTCAGTTGTCGTTTCAATCGGAGTTTCGGTTGTTTTTTCGATAATTTCAGGCGTTGTTGTTTCGGTTATTTCAGTTGGTTCCCAATTCTTTGTTGAAGTTATGCCGTTTTCAGTTGTTGTTTCAGTCGTGCTTTCTGTACTGAAATCTTCAATTGTCGTTTGTTCTGCGGTATTTTCGGTAATTGGAGTTTCTAAATTAATATTTTCAGTAGTAGAACTGTCTAGAATAGTATCAGTTGTAGTTTCGTATTTTTGATAAGTTTCAGGCTCGTAATTATCATCGACGTATTCGTAATCTTCATTGTGGTAATTTTCAGTAGTTGTAGTAGTTTCAGCAGTCTCCTTTTCAGTTATACTAAGAATATCACCGATTATATTAAATTTACTACCCCGTTTGAAGAGATTATTATTACGTCCATTATAACCATCGATTTTAGTGGAATTTTTTTCAGTTTCTTCATCAATATCAATGCCAATTAATTCCTGATTCATTACAGTATTGCTTCCATTATAGATTTCAGTGGAATTCTCAGTGTCCATATCGATATCAACACCGATTAATTCCCGATTGATTACAGTAATATCGTCGGGTTTCACCGGTATACTAATTTTCGATTTATTATTCTGATACCAATCGAACAGGAATTTCAAAATGTCGACAGCTTCCTGTTCCGATTTGATCACCGGCCTGTCAATCCCCCGTTTTCTTCGTTTCTGTTGCTTCAATTTCGGCACATCATGAAAGAACGTTTCCAAATGATGATCTTTATAATATTCATCGTCGAATTTGACTGAAGTCTCTTCTAACAGCGGCGTTAAACCGATTGTGCCTAACGAATAATTTAAACGACGTCCACTAGCATCACTAACACTAGCACTGGCACTAATTATAATCCTCGGCTGGTGTTCGTTCGTGTACCGTTTCGATTCACTGTGCTTCATCAAACTGAACGGTGCTGGGGAACTGAAAGTCAACGGCGGCAGTGTCGGTATCGGTAATTGTAATTTTTGCGGCTTTTCCGTGTTGTATTGGTGGAAACTCGCCGATTTTAAAATCGTCGAAAACGGATTACGGTACGTTGTTACGCTCAATTTTTGTGTTGTCGTCGGTAAATTCGGCGTTGTCGTCCTCAGACGATACAATTCCGGGTTGTAATTGGCATAATTCGATCGATACTGGTAATGTTGCGGCGTTTCCGTATCGTGATACAACTCATCACTATCGTCATTCCGATACGTAAAGCTATAATTAATCTCACTTGGCGTTACCGGATTTTGTTGGCGATTATCGTGGGTCAAATCGTAACTAATTACAGTTTTTGGATGTTGTGTTGTTGTTAGAATTACCGGTTTTTTTAATTCAACGGGTCGTTGGTTTTTTTTGATAATAGGCGCAGCACCCGGATTCAAACTGATATTGATCTCTTCCGGATTAAATCGAATATCTGGCGAATTTGATAACGGAAAATGGTGTGTTGATATTATTTTCGAATTTGTATTTGTTGTAACAATCGGTGTACGTGTTGTTGAATAGTGTCTGATCGGTGGTTTTGTTGTTGTTGTCGTTGTAGTTGTAGTACTTGTTGATGCTTTTATTATTATCGGTAAATCAGTCTCTGGTGATTCTATAAAATTAAACTATCATTAAATGATTTCGTTAAAGTTTTGCTAAATTGTGGTGAATCAACCTTCTAATATTGGCGGTTGGGTATTACCATACAATTCTAAATTTAAACTGTAGAATTTCTCTGATTTCGAACAATCAACCTCATCGATACGTTCACAGACTCTAGTTTCCTAAAAAAATAATCAATTATAAATTTCAATCAATAATTATTTATAGAACAAGTGTGTTGTAGGCCAAATTAGTCACGAGAGATAAAGTTTAGTCCACGAATTTGTTAATTTCGAGTAGAGATATTACAAAAACAGTCGGAAAGGTAACAGAAACGTAACTCGGGGTAAAATTGTCAATTTCCCGGAAAATCACAAGCTTACCGGGAAATTTCTGGCAAATTCGAAAAGGCCCTTTAATCAGCTATATATTGTGAGAAAATCATTGAAAAAATGAGAATATTTGTTAAGTAATAGGAGAAAATATGGAAGATTTAACAACAAGACATTTTTTCAAAACTAATCTCTGCAACTCAGAATTCAGTCGGATTTTTCCACAATAAAAAATGCCGTTAGATTCAAGATGAAATGTTCTTTCTAGTGTTACTGTACTCATTGCAATATCACATCAAATAAGCAAGATATCGATTATTGAAAAGAGATCTTCAAGTTTCAATTTTCCTGAAAATTAACAACCTATGAAAATTTTCTTAGCGATTTAGAAAGTTCTTTTAATTTTCTATATTTTGTGAGACAACCATTAAAAAATCGATATTTGCCAAGTTACAGAAAAAAATATGGAAAATGTACCAAAAAGACACATTTTCCAAAGTTTATCCTCTGTAACTTAGAATTCAATCGGAATTTTTCAAAATAAAAGGCACTTAGATATTTCTCGAAATTCTCTTTCTAGTACTACCGATTATTGAAAATTTTTATTTTTCAGACACCGAATCAAACAATAAAAGAGACTCTCCAATTTCTGTCAATTTTCCAGAAAATCAACAAATCTATTGAGAAATTTCTTGGAGATTTGAAAAGCTCTTCCAATTTTCTATATATTGTGAGAAAATCTTTGAAAAATGGATAATATTTGCCAAGTTATACAAGAAAATTTATCAAAAAGACACATTTTCTAAGATTATCCTCTGTAACTTAGAATTCAATAGGAATTTTTCAAAATAAAAGACTATTAGATACTCCTCGAAATGCTCTTTCTAATGTTGCAATATCTCATCAAATAAGCAAAATACTGGTAGTAGTACTGGTACTTTTCAGACACTGAATCAAAAAAAAAAATGTAATGTAGGCCCTCAAGTTTCGGTCAGTTTCTCAAAAAACTAGCAAAACTATTGAAAATTTTCTTGAAAATTTGAAAGTCTCTTTCAATTTTCTATATATTGTGAGAAAATCTTTGAAAAATCGGTGATATTTGCTAAGTTATAGAAGAAAATATGAAAAATTTAACAAAAAACTTATGTTTTAAGATTATCCTCTGTAACTCAGAATTCAGTTAGATTTGTTCAATACAAATAAGATTTTTAGGTGCTCCTTAAAATGCTGTTTTTAATGATATTTGATTGCAGAAATAGAACTCCCAAATTTTGCAGAAATTCCACAATTGCGGAACTACAAGCAAAAATTTACATGTATAACATCTCTAATTTGAGTAACTTATTATCTAAAACACACGAGTTGTATATAAGATTTTAGAACACAAGTTGTTATATTAAGCAATAGCCATATTCTCCAACTTTTTGACAATTTGTTACTACGACAACGCTGAAGATCGACAATCTATCATACTCTTTAGAATCCGTTCATATCGATATAGATATAATTAAAAAGAGTCAAGAATTAGGAGAGACTCTTTATCTCCAGTGTTGTTATGGTGACGGATCGCCAAAAAGTTACAGAATACCACTCGTTAACTAATGAACGAGTAACGCTCTTCTATCGTGTTGGATAAATTAATTTACCTGATCAAATACTGTTCCGTTTAAGCATAAAAATCGAATATCCATCGGTTCGTCTAATTGTCCAATTGTACAAACATGGAACATTTGGCAATTCGTTTCCAAATCAGCATAATAACCACCGATCACTTTACCAACGCATGTAAAATTCGTATCTGGTAGATTATCGAAATCCAAAAATTGCTAAAAATTACAAAATTATTTACTATTATTATTATTTTAAATGGTGCAACATTCTAGTAGTTGAATTTATATGATTTTTGAATGAGTCAATGCAAGGTCTTTTATATTATTATGTAAATCTAGTGCATAAAATGGTTTATTTATTATGGCAGCGTATCTGCCCACTAGTTTGAATCGATAAATTTTCAATAAATGACGAAATATTAATGTTTTCAACAATTGTCGAAATGTTCCCTTTCGTTTTCCTCCTTACATACAAAATAAGGAACTGTTTTTTAAATTGCTATTGAATCAAACTGACCTTTAAAGATAAACATTTAATAACATGATTCTCAACTCTCGGTTATAGAATTGTTATAAATTGTTACAAAGTGTAATTGAGTATTCGATTAATTATATGCTAGCTTCTGTTAGGATTACGTTGCGATATTGATCAAAATATCGAATTTGAATCGAAAATAGGCCATTCACTATTGCCACTAGTTATTTAAATCGAGCACAAGGTTCTTTATTTTTTTCATTATTAATCGATATTGCCAAAAATTCGATAAAAATATTACAAATCGTTCGAATTAGACAAGGATTTTGGAGGCCTTAAGCATATCATTTTGGACAATTATTCAAATATGAAAGATTACATTTCAACTACAATTTTATGAATAAAAAGCCCACATTTACAGATTTTTAATTGACTCCCACAGATCTACTGACGACGAAAATAGAAAATCCGACAATTGTGACTCATTGGGTGTTTAAAACTGTAAACAGAATTCCTAATCGTCCCAATATTAGCAAAATATTGTCTAAAATATTGGGCAATATTTACAATCTCTGATTTCTTATCACAAAATAATTGAAACACTCGTTAAAACAGATTACTCTCTCTGAAACACACCCAAAGTCATATACACGCTCACTTTCTAGGTTTTCCACACAATTTTAACGATCTAATTTCCCAACAATTTGTGATAACTTTCAATTTGTCCAATCAATAACAACATCGGTGAATTGCTTGTAGAAGAAAATCGTTGATGGATATTTCAAATTTAAAGATCTTCAGTTGGGACATGAGGAAGTTTTGGTTGGAAATTTTACATAATATGCTAATTTTTACGCAATTTCCTCTCCACAAGTTTAAATAATTTAATTTATTTACGTGTTAATTTAACGATAACCTTTACAATAGAATTGCTTGTTTTCGTCGATTTATTATAGTAAAAGATCATAACTTACTCCAGGTTCCAGAGCTAGTGACATATAACCGAATCCGAATAGATAAAGCCATAATAGACCTGTAACATAATAAATAATGAATTTATTAAAATATGTCTAGGTATTTGTGTTTTATAAATAATTTATGGCATTAAAAACCTTTCTACGATGACGTTAATTTTTGGTAATATTAATGAGAGAAATCACACAATATAATAGCGATTATTTGTACAAATTATTAACTAAACAATTCTATTGTTTTGATTTGCAATCGTTGATTATTGAATTTAAACAGATATAGAGATGATTGAGATTGGAAGTGGAATTATTGCAAAAGATTTGAAATAAAATTGAGTGAAATCGACTGATTGAAGGATGTTCACAAATCAATTTTATTATCATTATATCGTTATTATAAATATCATTAAACAAGATCGTTATTATTAATGTTCTCCTGTTTCTTCCACAATGACCTTTTCGAATCTTTTCTCTAATAGATTTATCATCATGAAATAATTTTCTTGGCAAATTGAAGATCTTACAAATTAGAAGCGATCTGTTCGAATTTTAGCGTATTCACCCTTCGATTTCGTTACACAATTAGAAAATTTCTAGACAAATACCTGAATATTTATGAGCTGAAACGATATCGGGGAATTAGAGCGATTTTTCTTTGGTGGGTTTGTGTAAAAGTTGTTGTGTTATTCGGTTTTACAACCGGTAAATTGTAAAATATTTAGAACGAATACGCTAATCGAGTGGAAATGAACAATAATCGGTAATAAACGAGCGCTTTTTGCCAACAAATAAAAAGTTTAATTGAATCGATTAGTAGAGTGTTTTATATACGGCGGCATACATGTCCGGCAATTCTAACTTGAAACATGATGCAGGTTTTTATTCAAAAGCGATAAAATTTATTGTTGAAAATTAGGTCAATTATGGCCTTATTACCAAGATAATTTAATCCATTTTTTGATCAACTTGAAGATTTTTGGAAAACTGGACCACCAACTGTTGAAAAAAATTGTAATGACTGAAACAAAACAAATAGCCAGGTCTCTATCGAAAGTATCTGATTTTGGCATAGAAATAGACGACAATCGCTGTAAATGGAGATGGTCTCTAAAATTTTCAAAATTTACGGTAGAGCAGTCCTCTTTAAATGAAATACGCCTGAAATAATTGACACCAAGTTTTTCACATGTAAAGAATAATAGGATCAGTTTTCTCCTGGAAAAGCGTTTTTATTGGCAATTTCTGTATTTTTGGCCAAATTAATGAACCAAAAACAAATTTCAGTCAATCCATTGATGTATTTCAAAATTGGATTTTTCAGGCGACTCTAGCGACTTTCAAATGTCAAATAGTCCTTAAAAAGTTGCAAAAACAGAAAGCTCTCTTCATTACAAAATACTGAAATAATTGATACCAATTTTTCCACATTTACAGATAAATGGGCGCCATTTTATCCCGGAAAGCGCTTTTAGTAGTAAATTTGGCCAAAATAATGCAGCAAAAACGATTTCAGTCGATTGTTTTAGTTCTAAACTGGCTATAATTTTCAGGAGACTCTCAAGTGACTTTCAAATTTCAGACTGTCTTTAAAAAATTGCCGAATATGAGGCAGAAAAGTCCTTTCTCTTACAAAATTCGATTCTTCGCTTTTCCTGAAATAATTGCGCCGATTCTTCCACATTTAAGGACAAATAAAATAAATTTCCCCCTGAAAAATGGTGTTCAAGTTAACGAATCAAAAACGGTAAATTTCAGTCAATATTGGTGTAGTTTTGGCTACAATTTTCAGGCGATTTTCAGGAGACTTTCAAATTTCAGAACCTAAACAACTGGATTGCCAGAAATTTAGTGGTCAATGAATAATTCTAGAATAATTTTACGTTTGACGTACTGAAAACACAATTACTTCTCCACTTCATTTAGTAAACGTTTTACAGTTAAAAAGTACTTTGACTAAAATTATAAATCTTTGAATTCTTTACGAATAAAGTGCAAATTCTACTTACATCAAAATGTTTGTTAAAATTTAAATTTCGTTCCCTTCAAAAGTTTACAAATTTAGTCAAAGCACTGGACAATTGATAAAACTATACTGATCTCGTCTTGGTCGCACTGTTTGATGTTCTGACTCGAAAAATTCAAGTAAACTTTCAAGAATTACGTAATCTGATGAATTCGGTTGTCCAAAAGTTCAAGTTCAAGATTTAAAAATTTCACAATTAACCGAATTTACGAACTAATTCGTAATGATACAGCTGTTATTTTTGCAATAAAAAATCCGATGATTATGGGAATTTTAAACAAATTTTTCAAACTTTCTATTTCGACAGTAATCTAAGAAAATTGTTAATTCGCAAACAACCATTATCTCATCTCCAATTGCACATTACCAACTTGTAATTATTTTATAGTTTCTCACTAATTTTACGATTTGTATTGCTTTTTCTTATTTTATAACAGAATTCTAGTTTTAACAAGAAAATAGCGGCGCCTTTCACAAAATATTCTCCCAGACATAAAATGCATTGATGAATTTTTCTGATTCTCCACCAATTTTCCCATGATTTATTTCCTCTCTTATTTGTTCATTTTTCTTCTTGTACAATGAAACAGCAGAACTTCCTGGTGAAATTCTCTTTCTCCACCTAATCACCGAATTGTCGGCAGTCTACTGTACAACATAGCAACAATGGTGTAGTTTTTTTTTGTTTTTGAAAGGACAATTTTGCAACATTCAAATTATGTAAAACTGAAAGGTTATTGTGTGTGTGTACGGTCGGTGTGTCTTTCTCTTTCTCCCCCCAGTTCGACCGAATCGAGGGTGATTGATTTATAAGGAAATCGGAATATATTGGCATAGACGCAAGGGAAAAACTGAAAACTATAATAGAATTTCAATCAGATATTGTCGGGAAGTTGTTAGAATTTTTTTGTGTGTGATGAATAGCGATTGGATTTGTATGGAGATAGAAATAATAAAATTTCCCACAGATTTAACTGTCTGTATAGCCGAGATTGCGTGTTTCCTCGTCGAAAATTCTACTTTTTAAGCACATTACACGTGCAAATGTTAATAACTATTACTTAACAGTAAATGCAATTAAATTTTGTGTAATAATCGAGAAATTCTTATAATATTTGACGTCTTTGTTGGGATTTTAACGCTTGATTAGCACCCGTGAAATTCACACGTACACTCTTAAATTCTGTTCGATCAAAACAAATAAATGCTTGATTGAGCAGCAATTATTACTCTAAAAATTGCAGTCTTACCTCGAAGGTGAATCGTCTTCATTTTGGCGTTCGTGCAAACGTTCAAACTGGAAAGCTAGGACGCTGTAACAAAAAATTTTGAAAAAATTGCTGGTTTTGTAATAAAAATAAATACAAATAAAAATGAGGTCCGTTCACTCTAAAATTTAATTGGTGCAACGTGCAATGTTGAAATTTTTATCGTGGTTTATTTGTCTTGGACAGGTCGTCTGAAGGACGGCGAAATCGTTTATTAGTTACAGAAATATCACACCAATACAAATTTAGCCTTTTATTATCTTGTTGTTTACTAGACGGTGCAATTCAATTCCAGTCTTGATCTGCATCTCGATTCTTTCGCAATATCAATCGGTGTATAAAAATTTACCTTTGTAAATTCTTTAGTAGTAAAGGAAATTACAACATTTATTTCAGCAGGAGGAAATTGAATAAATCCAAGTGTAGTGATCGATTATCGTGAACATAAATGTAAATCAAATGCAAAATAGATAAATTCACGATTACAACCATTATTTACTATTACAATTACAGATTAATGTTAGTTAATACAGATACAAATGTAAATTCCTGAAATTTATAGTCTTGCATTGAAATGCTTGTAATATTCGTCTCTAATTCAATCGTTTGGTTCAATGTCTTCTTTATACTTTCAGTTTCACTTTATGATGAATTTTAACGGATGAGAAAGTAGATTATATAGGAACAAGATCGAGAAATTTGAATTTCAATAGAGCATCAATTTTAAAGAATCGAGTTTCGCGAAAATAGCGAATTAAATTTTGCGCCTTTAAGGGCTCTGCTGAAAGTAATCAGGACAACTTATTGTCCTTTTAAATTTAACTAATAATAAGAATCAAATAAGTCCAAGATAAGAGCTTGAAATATTGTGGAATTCCACAAAAAATCTCTAGAGACTTTAACAAATTTCAGCAATCTCTCAACTGTGCTCACAAATAGTCAAAGAATTACCATTTGTATCGAAAAAATCAAAGATTCTATTCGATTTATTGAAAAATTCCTGGAGACTTCAATAGTACGTGAGGCGTAAAACTCATCTGAAATTTCAGTACTGTTTCAATTGTAATCGCATGGAACTGAACATTAACGTATATAATCTAAAAATGACAATGTGCAAAAAATCATGGATTCTAGAAAATTTCTAAAGACTTCAATAGGGCGTCAAACACAAAACTTGTCGAAAATTTCAGAAATCTCAATATTCACCGAAAAAATCATGGATTGTAGCACACTAGATATAGTTTGAAAACTGTAAAAATACTTAATTTCGAAAGATTTATATTTTTAACATTATTTAAAAGTACAGAAATTGCATAAGATTCTTTCAAATATTTTTATAATTTCAAAAAGGTCTAAATTTCTTAAAGTTTCAGCAATCAACCGATTATGATAAATAATTCTTCAATTAGTAAGAAAAATGATTTACATTAACAAGAGTCGTTTTCTATGATTTTTTCTAGAGACTCCAATGCTACATCAAGAGCGAAACTCGGCTGAAATTTCAGTAATTTCGCTAAATAATGGCAATTTTCGTATCAAAATTTTTAAAAGTACGGTTCTCTTGTTTATTACCTACTTGTTTACAAACAACACGTAACAATAACGTAATAAAAGTAATAAGTTATCGTTTCTCTAATCATGTAGTACCGTGTATGATTTTGTAATAGCGGACGCACACATTCACACAACACTTACACATATTAAAATAATTGGTCCAAATGAAAGTTTTCCTTTTATTGAACGAGAAAAAAGAACACTATTGCTTTATTATAAGTGTACGTTATAATTTCAAAATAATCAAATGAAGGACACACGGTAATGCGAAGAAACTTGATTCTTTCTTTTTAAATAATAAAAAAAATGTGTATCGGCCATGAATTTTGAAAGAAATATTTATTAGACCATACGATCCCATATCTATTTCTTTCTATGTCATATGTAAAGGTAACGTGATTGTAATTAATAATCGCAACGACAATTTTTGAGTAGTGTTAATGAAATGTTATAATAATAGTGAAAGTCCACCTACTATTACCGGTATAATAACAACACTGTTTGTTCCTAATCTATTTTATTTATTTTTTGATTTATTGAAATGTCATACGATTAGTTAAGATTAGCGAATATGAGACAATCAAGGCCGAAATCGATCAAAACCGTACCACTTATTACGTTATTCCCATATAATTGTTACTACACAATTTCTTTCCTTGTATTTGATCCAAATCTATTCATTATAATAACTGTAATATTATTTTCGTTAATAGAGCATATCTTAGTTTGCATGTTAATATCGTAAAAAAGAATTGTAGAGAAACTATGAAAACTACATGTTGATTTTTTCCAGGCTTCAGCGGCAATTTCAGCTTTCTCTACCGTCCGTTTTAGTGAGAATCCTTGCATTATTTTTGAAATTTGAACAGGTTTCAATAAACATGGTAAAATTGTTGTTAAATTAGCATTTTTCGACTAGAATCCTATCGGTTTACATACATGTTTTGTGGTGATGATGTGAAAGGAAAAATTCGATGGAAATTTCTATAGGTCAGGGCCTTTTTCGTATGAATTACCATAAACTGTCATCCAATTCTTTCTTCGTTTATTTTTGTAAAAAATTCAACTATTGAAGGAGAACGACAAATTCAATTTTTGATATTACATTGGAAAAAACTCCTGTTATAAATAGAATAAGAATAAAAATAAACCGATAATAGATTCTTGATACACTTCTCTTTTAAAAAAAGCCTTGAAAACCGTTCACATAGCACATAAAAAGTAATACAGAAAATAACTTTGAGATTACAGTTGATTTGAGACGATAAAAAACAGGATTCCTAGAGGATTTATGGTGAAATTCCCGGAGACTTCAGTGGTGCGTCAAGCACGAAACACGACAGCCATTTCAGGAATCTCACAATAGCCGAGTAGGTGTACATCTATCAATGTCACCATAAATGACGATTTATGTTGAAAAATCTTGGAATTGTACAGGATTTCTTGAAATTTTGTGGAGATGTCAATAGTGCAGTAAGCGAGAAACTTGCAAAAATTTCAAATAATCCACTCGATGTCCCTTATAAACTGTAAATTCTTATAAACTATACAGGCATGCATAAAAAATTATAAATTTTGCAGGAATTCTTGAAAAGTTCAAGGATATTTCTGTGATGAATCAAACGCCAAACCTCTCCGAAATTTCAGAAAAAGCAGACATCTTAAGAATTTAAAATTCTACAACGTTGCTAGATTTGTAGAAGAAATCCTACAGGTTATTACGTTAATTGATCAATTTATTACAGAAATTTCAGTAATAAAACAGGAATAACGCTTTTTCTGAGGAAATCAAAAATTATGGATTCTTAAAAAATTCAAGACTTGAATTGAAATTTTGACCGTACAAGGCAAATTTGACAGAAAAAACAATTTGAATTGATAAACTGGACGATTTTATGGAAATTTTCTGGAGACTTCAACACCACCTCAAGGCACTTTGAAAAACACCCAAAATCGCCTCCGAATTTCAGGAGTTCCTCCATTGTAACGTCTTATTTTACATATTCTCGTACATTTATTAAAACAATCTAAAATCTGCTGAATTTCATTGAAAATCCCTGGAGACTTCAATAATGGATCGGGCGCGAAACTCGTCAGAAATCTCAGGATACCCCTAATTCGACTCGTCTAGCTCGATTGCAGTAATGGCAAAATTAATCTCGACGAAATTTCTGTTGTATCGATTTGTAAACGGTGCCAGGCGGCGAGAGAAATGAAAGTTTTATGCGACATTTTCAATTTAAGGAAGTGTCTTTCTATTGATAACCGTAATGAATATTTATTTCATTCGGACTACGTTAATCGAATACAATTGTTAGGAAAATCACAATTTTGCCCGATAATTGATTGGAAATCGATAACCTTTATTTGTGATTCAATCACTAGAGTGTTGGTGTTTATTTACGGAAATTTTACAACGTAGAAAATAAACATTAATTAATTGGGGACATTAATTTAGCCGAGTAAAATTTCGTGTGTACACGCTTTGAATCCAATGCGAATTCAATTTGAATTGTAGAAAGCAAACGTTCTTATATAATAACAGTTATGATAACAGTCTAGTATAATAAGATGATGAAATTTACTGGAAAGATGTGGCTCTTGTGATAGACCATTTTTGGAAAATTTCCAATTATTCTCAATACATACAAAATACAAATTCTATACGCACCATTTACCCGACTTGATTAACATCGATTCTAATTATTTTCATACATTGGAAAGTTGTTTAAAAGTGAATTGATAGATAACGCGATTAAGAGAGTTTTGACTGAATCGCCTTCCTTCTCCAACATATTGGTCTATATATTGACTTTCTTTTTTATTATTTCTATAAGGTTAACAAAAAAAATGGAAAGTATAATTTAAGACCAACGAGGAAATATTTCAAATATCTTGGTGGATACACATGGAGATTTTCACTTGTGAATGTCTTAAATCTCGTAGAGGTCATGGACGCGTTGTTGCTAATTTCCATCGAGATTTCTCGGGAAATTCACTAATTTCACGTTAATTTCTAGTCGAGGATTCTAAACAAACAAATTAAACACATAAACAATTATCCTTTGATGTTCTTGGATAAATGACTGATTNTTTATTCGTCCTAATTTTATATTCTCTCACGCTAAATTAGATAAGACTGTATTCTTACGATTGTCTTTACCTTTTTCATAGATTTCTTTATCCACGTTATCCATTATTTCTCTGTTTGTTTATGTTTTTTACGATTAATATCACAGTAATTTAGCACGACACTTGAACATTTTTTCTTTAATTTAACAACATTATTTACAATTTAAATCAACACATGTGAATACAAATTAAAAACACAATGAGCTCTTGTTTCCTTCTATTTTCAAAACTGATTAAGAGTGAAGTGGAGAGACAAGATGCGAAAGCTGTTTGGTGCTTGTCCTAGTACCACTACTTCTAATGTTATTAACGATTATTGTTACTTGTTGTTGTTGTTGTTGTTGTTGTTGTTTTACGAGTATAGTCGGGGAAGTCAAAGACATATGAAAGTATAGATAGAGCCCAGAATTACCAACACACTTCGGTATTATTCGCTTTCAATCGTTATGAAAGACCCAACGAAAAATTTC